>JAOTOM010005176.1:370000-507500 GCA_034440615.1 Ashinkailepas kermadecensis
TCCCAAATTTCTTCTGAATCACTTTCAATCGTTGTTCAAAGAGAGTGGCTTGCGGCGACGTTCCCGCGCGGGAAGCTTACCACATAGCTCGTACCGCAGCTGGGACTTGCCATCCGTCCCGGATGGAAGATGGCTGGAGTGCTTGATTTGGCATCACGGGTCTCGGGTTCAATCCCAGGGAGGGCGACGCGTTTTATTTCTGCCTTCGGTAGTGCAGTTTCGTGAATGTCTGGCATCCGAAAGCACCTGAGCTCTGCATACATGTCTGAATGCGCATGGCTGCTTAGGTGCCCAACGCAATACGGTGGACGCAATGCGGTGTCTGGTGGACAGCTGACACGGAGATTCGACGACACTGCGTCTGTGGCATTTGCCCTTACTCGTCCAGCGCCTCTACAGGCACCTGAAGCTGGTTTTCTATCAGCGCAAACGCACTATCGTGCCAGCAAATACAATAAGCTAATAAGTCTCATAAAGTGCTTGTCTGCATATCATCCAGCCATACAACCAGGTTGGTAATTTTTCCGTGATGCAGTGCGATCGATGTGGCTCTTGATGGACATCTCCGTTAATTCTGCTACGTCATCTGTTTGTATGTTTCCGGTAAGACGCACAATGCGGGGCAGAAATATTTCCCGAGATCAAATAGCATTAATCAGAAAAGCTATGCCATCCCCATGAGAATTTTACAATTGTCGTGAGTAGATGTGGTCTTTACATATGCTGGCGCATGCATGAAGCATTAGTTTCAGACATCGCTTAGCACGCGCAAAGACTACGGCTGCTTAACATAGCAGAGCGCAAGTAAAAATAAATATTGGCCTACAGGATCCAATTATGTTTATCTAATCGTTCTTAGACCAATTGCAGTCAGCGAGTGCACAGTGTAGTGTGCACAGTTTCTTTATGCACATTTGTTGGTCTGCGAGGGCTTTTGCAGCATACACACACTCACCCAAACACACTCACTGTATAGTTCGCTGAGATTACATATGTCGACACCCTCTCGGGACGTTCTTGTTCGCGCGCGGTTCCTCTCGGGTTCCCCGCCGCAGCACGTGGTACACATCCCGATGTCTTCTCGGCCTTCCCGAGTTATCTGTGAACCAGTGAACAGAGGACTGTTTAGACGACACAAGGCGAGGCTGATGTCATCCCGATGTCTTCTGGGCCTTCCCGAGTTATTTGTGAACCAGTGAACAGAGGACTGTTTAGACGACACCAGGCGAGGCTGCTCCCCGCGCCCTCGGGGCGTTCAGCTGAACTTGTTTAAAGGCGGGTCAAGCCCGTGAACTCGACGCCGCGGTCGATTGTCGATCAGCGTCAATCCTGCGGCATGGCGAACACTTCTCAGTTACTGTCGTCTCCTGGATGGGAGTCGGTCGATCACAAGTTTGTCCGTGGTCAGACTTCAGCCCAGGGCCTCCCACACTCGAAACAGAAGCTATATGTAGACTTAAGGTATATATTTTTGTTTTGCTTTCAGCTGAAAACCCATAAACTTACCTGCCGTGGTAGGAATATAGCTGCAGGTTGGATGTGACCTGCTGAAGGTCACATCCACAAGGTTCAATAGCACCTGATCAGGTTATGGATAACAATGCGATTACAGTCAACTGAATGGTATTACAGTTCAGGTACCTGTGGTCCACACGGACGGTGCCGGGGATGGGTACATACTTATAGTCCGTGCGGATGGTGCCCGGGACGGAGGCTATAGCTCTGGGGACCACGCAACACCGCAGCATTGGTAAGTAAGCACAACTCGACGAGGGCTGCGCCCGTGGGCTGACTTACCGCGCGGCTCCATGGCGAGACGGAGGAAGGCGGGCGTCTGGGTAGGACGAACGTCAAAGCCTGTAGAGTCGGTGGGAAAGACGTCGCTCTCTGGTGACGTACACTGTCCGACGTCCTCCGTGCGTGTCACCAGTCTGCGCAGTCCAAAGGCCGCGCCGCTCCCGTCCGTCCCTCCCACGAGCTCCCTTCGAAATAAGGCGCCTTCACACCCGGTGCTATGACCGCTCGGTTGTGCGATCCTTCGCCTCACCATTCGAGTTTAACTTGATTTAACCCTGGTTAAATCACATTTGTGGGAATGTTCTATGCAATTTTGGTTCACAGATCATTAATACCAGCTAACATTGCATGATGGAGACCATGACAGACAGTCATATCGGACATGACAGAAGGAAGGGAGATGTTTTATATATAGACATTAACGGCAAAACTTTGGAGTGCCAATCCGTATTCAGCCAGAATCCGTTCATGTTCTTAAAATCCGTCAAACCGCCTCCACTATCCGTAGCAAGCGGATACCCGTAAGGATATCTAATTGGTATTATGCTTTACCTTGCCCATCCAAGTGTTTGATTTCAATATTTAAAACAATGTTGCGTCTTGCAATTAATTATTGTTGCGATTATGGTCTTTTATGTGTCCATGTGTATTAATGACGAACAAAATCATTGAAATCATTGATAAATCCCGTTCCTGGCCTGACCACTGCCACTACAGTTTGCGGGGTACTATTTGATACTTATCTAAAGACGCGCCCCGGCGGCACAGGTAACGGGCGAAGTAGTCGGGCAAGTCGCCCCGTCCCGTGGAGGCTTTGAACTGTGGAGGTTATAATCTTTCGAGGTTACGACCGCTTTGGGTACGTTGAATTTGTGGAGGTTATGAGCTGTGGAGGCTATGAGCTGTGGAGGATATGACCTGTGGAGGGTATGACCTGTGGAGGCTATGACCTATGGAGGTTATGATACACCTCCGTCCACACCAACACGGTCAGCTATTGTCACTGCACACGGCGCCGTCGGCCGGCGGTGTGGCAGCCGTGCACGCCGTGTCGGTGGTCGCGTGGTCAACGGCCTGCGCCCAGAGCGGCGGCCGGCACGTGACGTGCCGCGCCATGACCTGGCCCGTGTAGTTCCGTGTCTCCTCTGCGCCTGATGAACTGGCCGCGCCGCGTGGCGCGAAGTTGACCAATCTGCCGGCGCGTGGCGCGCCAGCCGCACGGATCCGGTTACGCCCCCGGGACGGGCTCACGCTCATCCGCCGGTGACGCGCCCTGGCCGCAGCCCGGCAGTGAGTTGCCGTCCTCGTTTGTCGTAGCTGTCGGTATCCACCGTCCTTGCACCCCATCTGCGTCTCCCGTCTTCATCTCGCATCTGTTTGTTTTCCATGTATCACTTCCGTGTGCCCCTTCCTTTCCCCCGTCCTTTTCTCCTGTTCTTTTATCCTGTCCTGTTCTCCCGTCCTTTTCTTCCGTCTGTCTGCTGACTGTCTCCCATCCGTGTACCCCGTTTGCGTCTTCCGTCCTTTTCTCCCGTATGTCTGTTGTCCGTGTCTGTTGTCTGTGTCTCCCATGAGTCAGCCCTCGCCTTCACCGGATCTCTCACACCTCTTATTTCCTATCAATGTTTCGGTTGGTGTGTCACGTCTGTATCTTCCATCCTCTGTATCATGCATGTTTCACGTACGCATCTCCCGTTTGCGGGCCATTTCCATGTTCCCTGTTCGTTCTCTTATGTCCAATGTTTTACGGTCGTGGGTGTTATCCGTGTCTCTTGTTCTTTGCCTCCCATCTGTTATTTTCCGTCGGTTCCGTTATTTTCCGCTCGGGTGTCCGTCCGTCGTCTCCTGTTTGTTCTCTGCCGTCCGTGACTGCCGTCTGTTTGTTCTTGTCAGTTGAGCCGGCCGGTAGTTGTTTTGGATCGTGATTCTCTCCAACTAAGTAAACATCCACTGGTCGTCCTCGGGAGACCGGCGCGAGAGGAGAGGCCTGCTGGCAATATCGTTCTGCTGGTCACGGACTGAACGTATTGCCAGCCAGCCGGGGGCACGCCAGTCGGTGTCCATCGATAACACTATGCATACATTACAATCGACAAGTTTGTCAAGCGAACAGCTATGCTTAAACGCACCATTAAGTAATTCACTTCTACTCGTATTTGCCGTTCATGTTGTCGGGTGGGGGGCGAACCCCTGCCGTTTTCCTCCGAGCCTCAAGCACCGTTGTCGGCGCCGCCAATGCGGCTCGAGCAATTTTGTCGGCGGAGCGTTTTCCGCGCGAGCAACGGCCGGCGACGCGTCCGCAGACGGCGCAAATCAGCGCGCCGTGACGCGACAGCTGCCTCCCCAGATTGAGATTCCGCGCCTCTCCCCTCGCCGGACTGCATCATCCCCGACGGGTGCGGAGGGCGCGGGTCAGACGGCGTGCTGGGCGTGCGACCGGCTCGCGGCCCGCGTGCGACGCCGCCGCCTCCGAAATTAACAATCAGCCGGACGAGGGACGGCTGAGCTAGATTGATGAACGGCCCAAATCGTTCGAGTAGGTCAGCGAGCCGGCAGCGATTCTGTGCGCGTCGATGGGGAGGGGGGTCTGCACGGGTGCTCGCGTGCCAGCGCGAGGTCCGGCGGAGCCTTGCCGGCGCCGATAGTAAGCCGAGGACACGACGGCGGCACGGCCGCACGCGTGGTCACAGAGCGCCGTGTCTTTCCAGATTTTTATCTCCGGTTGATATTCTTCCGCGTGGCAGCTCGCTTCCGTCGGGTCCCCGTTCGGCAGGGAAGAAAACGCCACTCTCGTGGCCGCCGGAGAGCGGCGAGAATAACGACTTTCATAAATAACAGATCTCTCTATTATCAACCCTTGCCGAAGTGCAGTGCGCTCCCGTGTCCGCAGCCGGCCGCCTGGGAAACGCCGTAATCAATATCGATGCGTATTCCCCTCCAGCAAATGCGTCTTTCTTAATTTGCCGCCGGCGAGCGGCGCGGCGACGTGAGCGGTTTTTCGCCGCGTCGACGGACCGAAGTTGGCCGCGCCGGCCGCGGTGTGGCCACGTGCGGCGGTCGGCCAGATCGTCACCGTCCGCCAGTAATTGGCCGACATCGTCGCGCGCGGCCGACGATACGGCCGACTCGGCAGATGATGGCCGTCATCGACGCCGAGCGACGGTGGCCGGCCGGCCGGACGGCGCTCATCGGGGCCGGCCGCGGCGGCGCCCGGCGGAAATCAGGCAGTGCGCGGCCGGCGTCACGTATTATCGGACGCGGCTGCAATCGACAGGCGCCGGCTGCAATCGCTGCAATCGGCGGAGCCGGCAGCGCCGCCAGATTGGCCCCCGGCAACGGTGCCGCCGGTCCGATCACCTCATCGGTGCGTGCTCGGCAGATGAGTCGGACGGGCCGCTCGCCGCTCGCCGCTCGCCGCTCGTCTGTCCACGGCCGGCACACGTGCGGCCGCCGCGGGCTCCTGGCCACGTCATCGTGTGCCGGCGACTGCCAGTGCCGGAGTCTTGGCCCGGCTGAAGTATCGGCCCGGTCCGAGGCGCGCTTCGCAGCGCCGCCGGACCGGAAAAGTCCGTTCCGGCCGACTTCTGTGCCGATGCGGCTGGCCGGCCGGCCGGTATGTGATGTTGGGAGTGCACCTGGTGCAAACGAGCAAGCAGCACGCGCGTGCGCACTGCTTGCTCGTTGCCAAAGCCATCATGTCCCTGCTATGTTTGCTTGCTATCAAAACGAAGACATTTTGTTTCCTTTCGTTTGTTTGGCGAAGAGGCTTGTACATTGAGGAAGCGGTGAAGTGATTGGACAGTCGAGTTCTTTTCACCGAACTGCTGATCTACGTCGGATGTTGGAAGCGTGTTGAAATTGTCATGCCTACCTCCATGGCTCATGGTTATGCTTGATGCACAGGCACGTTCACACCTGCCTGTATTGGAAAACAGTGCCGACATTTGCTCGAACCATGCTAAATAGATGTTTTAACTGCACAATGATTTGCAATCGTTGACATGCTTGCGACAGGCGAGACATGGGTACTTACGACCAGAGACTTCCGAAGCGCGACGGCACTTGTTTTCGCTCATGTTTTATCTTTAGCAGTGACAAAGTGCCGTCCGCTAGATAATGAGTTACGTTGGGAAAGAGTTACGTTAAGCCGGCTTGTGTTGCATCCGGTGGCATCGAGCAACTAAGAGAGAAAAGTTTGCAGGCGCCGGCAAGCAAGGGAAGTGGCGTGGAGGGCGGGCACACATGTCATGCAGAGAAACATACTTACAGACATACATGACAGGTGACAGTACATTTGGAGGGTGGCCAGCATCACAGCCTCCGGACAGGCTTCGCTGGCCACCCGCGATCTGAAAACGAAGTGGAGACCCGGCGCCCAAGGCGAGTCGTGGGTGTCCGGGCCCATCTTTGGACGTGTAGGTGAATGTTAAAGTTAAAGCTTGGGAAAGCCCAAAGGAAGAAAAGCCAAGCTGCTTGGAAAACCCGAAAGTAAAAACCAAGTGCAATCTATGGGGAAACCGTCCGTTTTTGCCAAACTGGACCGGTCCCTGCCTACCGATTTGGAGATAACCTATATGTGTGTATGTTATGTGAGAGCGGAGAAAACGATATCGCTTGACCTCAAATGAATTATTCCAGTTTTGTGCTGTGTAGAAAAGTGAAAAGGGTGTTCATCGCCAAGTGCGCGTAAAGGAAGTGGAATATGATGCTTCGCGAAGGAAGCTGAAATGGCGCGAAGTTGTATATTATATATAGGGCACAAGAGTTTTAAAAAAAATCAAGGGAGTAGTCACAAACTCGGCAACGTGGAGGTCTGTGAGGTCGATTGAGGAGGTAGTTGTGTGTGGAGATGATGTGGCCTAGACGCAACCGGGCACGGACCACCTCTTGTGTGCCTGTGTGTTGGTGTGATGGTGGCCATTTGAAAAGAATGGGTTAACGTGGTATAAATTCGATGTGTTGTGACTCCAGCATGCATGAGAATATTTTTTAAAGGAAATTGTTCGCTGGTAACAGAAGATCACTGGCGACCGGGGGGCAGGGGGCGAGTGGGAGGTCAATGATTCTACGGGCGTGCTCATCCGCTCGCTCGTTGCCGGGGATGCCCATGTGGCCGGGGACCCAGAGCAGTGTAAGTTGGAGATAAGCATGGTTGTCATGGTAGAGATGTCGGATAGCATGGAGTGTGGGATGGGTGGTGTTGTGCATAGCTGCGAGGGCGTCATTGGACGAGCTTGAGTCAGTACAGTCGATGGTGGGTGTGGTGATGTTGTGTTCAACGATGTGTTGCAGATAGGTGAGGATGAAAACTAACTCTGCCGCGTAGACGGAATGATATGTCGATTTTATAATGATATAATGATATGTCAATTTTGTTTGACCAGTGTTGGGCCCACCGCGCATCAGTCTCGGCTGGAGACGCGTTGCAGGAAATTTAGGCGCTTCGCGTAGCTCTGTTTAATATAAGTAAGATGTGGGCCGAAATCAAGTCCTTCGTCTAGGACGATGCCGAGATATGCAAAGGTGGTTTGGTGGGGATAATTTGGTCACGACAGAGTAGCGGTGGGATAGATCTAATATATTTGGTAAGCCGAGAGAAAAGCATTGTGACGGATTTCGTGGGGAAGATCGGCAGCCCCCAAAGGTAGCACCAGGAATCAATATGATTCATGGCGAGCTGCATGAAATGGTTCTCTTTTTCTGCCGATGTGTGTGTGTCTGTGCGTGTGTGTGTGTGTGTGTGTGTGTGTGTGTGTGTGTGTGTGTGTGTGTGTGTGTGTGTGTGTGTGTGTATGTGCGTGCACCAAATGGCCAAATAATCGGCGTGAATAAAATATTTTAAACCGGGGGCAATTTATTGAAGTTGGTCAAGAGCATCATTGATCATGATGTAAAGGAGGGTGGGGTATAAAACGATGCCGTGTGGAACGTATTGATCGAGATTGTAGTGCCGGGAGTGGATGTTGCTGCAGCGGACTGTGAATCATCGGTTAGCGAGGTGTGTGATAAAGGTGACAATTCTGCCCCTGACACCAATTCGATGTAAGTTAGTTCGAATGGCAGAACTGTGTACTTCATTAAATGCGAAATGAAGATCGAGAAAAAAGTGCGACAGCTTCATATCTTTTCGTGAAATCACGCTGTACCGAATCACAACTTCAATGAAATTGCCAGTGATGCTGCGTCTGGACCGAAGCCGCTTTAAAAGGGGAAATAATTTCTTTGTTTTTTTAGGTAGACTCTGATTCGTCCATTGACCATGCTCTCGAAGATTTTGGGGGCACAACTAGTAAGAGAGATATGACGATAGCTCGAGGGCAGGTGGTGAGATTTTCGAGGCTTAGCGATGGGAATAATAGTGCTAGAAAACCAAGAGGGGAAAGAAGTTCCGTCGGTTCATAGTTCACTTAGTGCCGAAAGGTTGCCTTTTCCGGAGTGAGATAGATTTTGGTAGAAGTGGTACGCTAATTGGTCAGGACCAACATCAGCATTGGTTGCCATTCAAAGGGACAAATTTAGTTCATAAAGTTTAAAGAGGGCATTGTAGGGCTCAGTGTTGTCGGAAGAAAAGTTACAGGTGGCGATAGTATTGTGAAGGAATGTGGTGGTGTGCTGTGAGTACTGTGTGCTTGAGATGTTAGCGTAATAAGTGGCAAAGTGTTCCGCGACGGCTGTGGGTTCGGTAATGTGGCGTTGGTTAATGGTCAGTTGGGGGAATGCGCGGCGTGGGATTCTGCCATTGGAGGAGCGAATTTGATTTCAAATTTGGCCGATGTGGGTAAATCGATTGAAAGAGTTTGTTTATTATTGCCAGCTCTGTTTTTTTGGCCAAAAGGTTAATTTCCGACAACGTTTTTGGTCTCGCGGGCCTCTAACATGTTTTGTGCGATTAAATTTTTGCGAAATTTCCGCTTAGCTTACCGCCGCAGGGCGACGGCGCGTTGACAGACGTCGTTTCATCATGGCACGTGCTTACGGCCAGGGGGACGACGAGTATGGGAGACGTGTGCTTCTGCCGCTAGTAAAGTGGCATTGAGGATCCAAATCTAGCCCCGAAATCGGGCGCGGGGGCGGGGTGAGATTAGGGAGGGTGAATAGTGTTAATTTCCTGGGTAAAAGATGGTCATCTCGCTTTGCCAACGTTCCAGGGTAGCAATTAATGTAATCGCGAATTGTGATGTAGCGTTGTTCGTCTCACCGCATTGGCCGCCGCGGGTTCGTAGTGCCGGACGAGTCGATGTCGGTTGTCGGTAGGGACGTTTCCGCCCACTCAGTGGACGCGTGCGACGGTGGCGGTTGTGTACCGTGGCACTCCTTAGCGCAATAGAAGTCCAAGAAGCGTTGTGGCTTG
Source organism: Ashinkailepas kermadecensis (assembly GCA_034440615.1). NCBI lineage: Eukaryota > Metazoa > Arthropoda > Thecostraca > Neolepadidae > Ashinkailepas > Ashinkailepas kermadecensis. Next base: position 379,149 of record JAOTOM010005176.1, read on the forward strand.
AGTAGCTCAGTTGAGCCGGTGCTGGCAAGTTCAGAGTGGTGGTGGATACACCGAAGTAAGAATTAATGATCGTTTCACTGGGCTGAACGTTCAAGTATGACGTGAATAGGGAAGTGATCGTTAAAAAGTGAAAAGGTTGGGCGTTCCACGAGAAGAGTGGAGCAGTGGCGGCCGAAACAAGAGCTAGATCAATGGCAGATGAGCGGTACGGTGCAATGTCTGTGTTGTGGGTGGGTGCTTAATCATTAAAAAGGCGGTGTTGTGGGTGTTGGAGAGTGTTTCAATGTGGTTTCCGCGTGAGGATGTGCTGCGGCAGCCCCATGCTTGATGGCGGGTGTTGAGATCGCCCCACACCAGACAGGTGTGTGGAATAAGACCGAAGAGGTTGGTGACGGAAGAGAAACGTTTCCATTCAAAATGTCGTCGAGGTGTGCCGCCGTTCACCGCCACGGCACTCCTTGCGCGGACCCGCGGATCGGCTGGCCGGCCGATCCCCGCGTAAAGCTGGCCACAGCTCAGCGTGGCGCCAGGTCCCGCGACGGACCGAACCCCGACGTGCTCTCCGACACGACGGACCACCGGACTTGGACGTAGACTCCGACCGTCGGCGCACGGCGCCCGGCTCACGCAGCGGTCCGAGAAATGTCGGCCGGCCGGACCGGACCGGACTGTGTACCATATTAGGTAGCATGCCGGCTCGGCCAGCGGACTTTTCTGCGGTCCGGCCGCGTTGTCGGCCGCGTTGTCGGCCGCGTTGTCGGCCGCGTTGTCGGCCGCGTTGCCGGCCGCGTTGTCGGCCGCGTTGTCGGCCGCGTTGTCGGCCGCGTTTCGGCCGCGTTGTCGGCCGCGTTGTCGGCCGCGTTGTCGGCCGCGTTGTCGGCCGCGTTGTCGGCCGCGTTGTCGGCCGCGTTGTCGGCCGCGTTCAGCCGACGGCGCAATTTCGGCGCTCGAAGATTGAGGAGGAACGTAATTCGATGCAATATGCGACCGGCTTAAATTGATGTTCATGCGACTTTGTCTCTCCATCCCGCCTGATTACAACGCTTGTAATTTGTCACGAAGCTGACTGTCTTGTCGTGACGTTCGGGCGCAGCCGCCTGCCATACGCTGAACTCGCGTCGGCGGTCGGCCACGGTGAGCTACTGATGGCATTGCTTATGCAATTGGATGCATGATTGGGGTCATAAAGCTGTCTGGACCTGCCTGCTTGTCCTATATCACATGCGGGTCGATCCAACGGTGTAATTTGCTATATCCTGGTAGTTGCTTGGGCTGGAACTTATAGTGTAGGCTCGGGCACCAAGGAGACATTTCAATCATAATCATTTGATGTATTGGTGTGCATTGGATAAGTCGATCGAGAATCGCGTGCGCATCGAACACATTTTTTACAAGCCAGGCTTCTGGGTCAATTGATTATATGTATGTGGTTCATATCATAAATGCAATATCAGAGCAACAATGAAATAATTCATCATTCTGTAAGGAATCCGCTCGCATGCTAATTGTGCCAGGCAAAACATCGGCATGACATTTGTTATCAAAGCCAGTAACTGGTTATCAAGGCTGACACTGAAACACATCCAGATTAGCCATTTTCTAGCGGAGTTCATGCATACTTTGCGAAATTCGACGACAATGCTTCATCATCACCCGGCATCGCGATACTCCATTTCATTTTCACAAAAAGAAAAACATTTTCAAGCTTAAAGAAGTGTTTGTTTTCTAGTGAATGATGACAAAACCAACATAGGTGCAAATCGGTGCTGGTGATGGCGAGGGCACCACCTCCGATCAAACCTCACCTCCGCTCAAGCATCACCTCCGATCAAACCTCACCTCCGACCACCTCCGATCAACCCCCACCTCCGATCAAACCTCACCTCCGATCACCTCGGATCAAACTCCACCGTGCTATTTATTATGTACCTCTTCCCTTTACTCTGTACCTCTTGGCGAAGTGGCATCGAGGGCACCACCTTCAGTCAAACTCCACCGTGCCCCTCACTATGTACCTCTTCCCTTTACTCTGTACCTCTTGGCGGGGTGGTACCGAGAGCACCAACTCCGATCAAACTGCACCGTGCCCTTTATTCTGCATCTCTTCACCTTACTCTGTACTTCTTGGCGAGATGGCACCGAGGGCACCACCTTCCGGTCAAACTCCACCGTGTCCTTTACTATGTACCTCTTGGCGAGGTGGCACCGATGGCATCACCTCCGGTCAAACTCCACCGTGCCCTTTATTCTGTATATCTTCACCTTACTCTGTACCTCTTGGCGAGGTGGCACCGAGGGCACCACCTTCCGGTCGAACTCCACCGTGTCCTTTACTATGTACCTCTTGGCGAGGTGGCACCGATGGCATCACCTCCGGTCAAACTCCACCGTCCCCTTTACTCTGTACCTCTTCCCGTTATTCTAAGCCTCTTGGCGAGGTTTTACCGAGCGCACCACCTCCGATCCACCTCCACCGTTCCCCTTCACTCTGCACCCTTTACTCGGTTCCTCTTCAGTTATTACCAGGGCACCAGAGCTGCAGGGTAGACTATGTGGGTGTGGTAGCAGGCGTGGCGTTGCCGTGGCAACAGATTAGTCTCCCACCAAACCCATTTCCGACGACTCGTGCCCCGATTAGCCGTCAGTGGTCGTGGCCGGGGCTGCGAAATGTCAACCGTTCTATCCCACACGTCCTCCCACACCCCCACCTGCACCGGGTGCTTCACGGTAACCGTGGCCGGTGTGCTCTTCAACCCGACTGACTACCTAAACTACATTCGGCTGCGCTGGAGGTCGGCACTGAGGTGGCGCTGTTTCCCGTTCCCGGCCGGACTTCCTTCGGCTAGGGCGGTTGGGCCGGTCGGACCGTTCGTGTTCGTCTGCCGAGCCGATAGTCCTGTGCAGAGTCGAGGGGCCTCACCACTTTGCGCGGTATCAGCCGGTGCGCATGGCTCTTAACGACCTGTGGCGTTACGAGTACATCGTGTGGCTGCCAGCTCCAGTGATGAACAATTCCGTCCGTGGTGCGTTGTATTCCATAATCTGCATTCCGCCCGCGGCAGTTGAAGCACGCCTATCGAGTTTATTTAGGACGACATTTCACCCTTTACTTTCTATATTGAGAAATTGTTACAAATAATAGTAAATCCCTCACACCCTGTTGAACATTATGCGTCCAACTTCACTGGCTTGTGTCATTGAGCCTAAAAGCATGAGCTCATTATACTGGTTAACTTTTGGAGAAGAAGCACGGATCAGTACCCTTTGCTCCTCGCTCCGGCATATTTGATCAAAGTTGGGCCTCACTGAGGAGTTATACGACTTAACTTTGCCTTCTCCAGCACGCCGTCCCATCGTGGCAAGACCGTAATTTGGTGGGAAGCCGGCTTGGCTGTCTCTAAGGCCTGAGCCGTTGTACGCGATCGGCACCTCTGAGCCCATTCGCCCCGAATACTGCGAACACAAACATTAATGGGTGTATATGGTGTCATATAATGTGTGGTGCTCCTTTTTGGTAATCGAGCAGAGCGAAATGTGCAATGATAAAACGAATGTAGAACACAGTATGCAGAGTTTCGTGGTGTTGAATGTTAATGAGACTTTACAATTATGTATCTATGTCAGATGGAACTTACTTTCTTCTGGTGTGGTACCTGTACTTGGTCTAATTTCACTCGGCACAAACTTTTTTTGCAGTATCTGGCACACCAAGTTGGTGTTAAATTGTACTTGCTCTTGGCAATCTTTCAACAAGATGGTCAGTTGTCTGCCTGATTGGTTTGAGGTACCGATAGCAAGACCAGCTTCATCCCTAGGGCAAAACAAACATGGACACAATCCTTATTAGCGTATGAAAGTTGGCTTCTTTCCAGGGGCCGTAATAATATAGGCTAGTATGAGTAGAGGTCAGCAGACCAAGGCGCCATCTTTTCCTGCCTCCTGGATGAAGACAAATCATGCTTTTTATGCTAATTGTCCAGCCTCATCCAACAAAGTGTTCGCCAGGTCCAGCATTTTGTCCCGGTCCTACCATTAATAATTTCCTCGGCACGGTGATGAGTACGACAGCCTACTTAGTACGCAAAACCACTTAATTCGGCCGACTACTTAGCACAACAGACTGCTTAGTAGACACACTACCGTACAGTACTGCAGACTGATTAGTAGACAGACTACTTAGTACGACAGACTACTTAGACTACTAACTAGTACGACAGACTAGTTAGTACGACAGACTAGTTAGTACGACAGACTAGTTAGTACGACAGACTACTTTGTACGACACACTACTTAGTAGACAGTCTGCTTAATGTGACAGCCTACTTAGTACGCCAGACTACTTAATTCACCAGACTACTTAGTACGACATACTACTTAGAATGACAGCAGACTATTCGTCAGCTAATTACAACTGCTCGCTGTTTCTCGACATGTTGTGAACAGTTCTTGACGACGAAATTAATCTCATTAATTTTGTCTTCAAGAATTGTTGGCAACAAGCTCAATGGGAGCTCGAAGCTGTACAGTTATAATGGGCCGACTGTTGAACGTGCTGACGTGCCGACCTACATTATCACAGCCTTTACTGGCATTCCCAACGGGATATAAAGCCGAGGTTCCCACAGTTCAAATGGCAGTACATGGAGATCGCGCATTGGTCTCGAGCATGGATGTAAGAACTTATTTGATATTGGGGTTAAACATTCAATATTGGCATGTTCGCTATCAGGAGAATGTAGAGATGGCTCGTGTTTTCGGCTTAGTATTGGGATTTGTGCATACCTCACACACTGTATTATCTGTATTGATAAGATGATGACCCTTCGTGAGATGATAAATTCGGACAGCCGTCATTAAAACCAAATTATATAAGTTACATCTGACCCAATCATTTCTGTGAAACATATCATAAAATATATTCCCTACACCCAGACAACAAGAAGTACTTCACCAATATCGGAGATGTCGCGCTGCGCGGCACCCAGCCCTTGACCTTTCGACCTTGACCACCCTTGACCTTTCGATCCTGCGACGATGGTCACGGATAACCTCAGTGTGACCTCATTGCCGCTCGACAACCCCGCTGGTCACAGTGGAACATGACCGGAGCGGACAATCAAGTATTCATGAAGATCGCTCAAATTGTACATTTCTCCCGTTCCCAAATGCACTCAGGTAGACAGTGCAGTGTGTTGCGACATACAGCATCGGCGTCACTGGAATGGCACTGACCACATTTCCAGATCACCAACACCACCACGCTTTGCCTCTTAAAGTATTGCTTAATACAAAGGAAGCTGTTTTCTCCACACTTTGAAGTTCTAGTGTTCTTGCAATTTTCACACCACTGCCAAAGTAACCACACCGACTATAACCGTTTTGCATGTGGTTGAGTAAACTACCACCTGGACATGCAATGAGAGGCCCAGAGCATGCCGTACCAACGAAAGCACGTTTATCTTATATGAATTGAGATAATAATTATCGATAAAAACAAAATGCTAAGTAAACTCTTAAATATTGAGCTTACTTCTTCACCGCCTCCATCCCACTCGAAGAGATATCCATGGAATAATGGAATATCACACTCTTCCCGTTCTGGTAGTTCAGTGGAATCATCTTGGCGTTGCCCTCTCCTCGCCTTCCAGCCCCCGCTGCTGTCACTCCACCGACAGCCCTGACCAGAGACGAGCACGACCACCACTGAGTGTTTCGCAGCCACAGCTGAGTGTTTCACAGCCACCACTGAGTGTTTCACAGCCATCACTGAGTGTTTCACAGCCACCACTGAGTGTTTCACAACCATCAATTAGTTTTTTCCAAAAAAGTAAACAGCCACCACTGAGTGTTTCACAGCCATCACTGAGTGTTTCACAGCCACCACTGAGTGTTTCACAGCCATCACTGAGTGTTTCACAGCCACCACTGAGTGTTTCACAGCCACCACTGAGTGTTTCACTCACAGGCACTGACTGCTCTTTCTGTAACAATTTTCCCCTAGCTGAAACAAAGTACCATTTGCTAGAGACTTACCGCTAAGCCGGAAAAGTCACGTTAAGCCGGCTTATGTGGCATCCGATGATTGAACAAAAGCAGAAGCAAATCACACACCACGCGAGTGAGCCGCATCTGCTAAGCGTCGAGCTTGCCCAGCTGCCGCACTCACCAAGCTCGCACCATGTCCAATACACGGCCCAACGACGCCATAGCTCTCCGAAGAGAGGTCTCCCATGCAGACAGCGGCGCCGCCCAGCCGCGCCAAAACGCCGCCGCCGCGCCCGATCTCGTCCGATTCCGAGCCGATCATAACCGCTGGCGCCGCACCCGGCAGTGCTCATCGACAGGTGTCGGCCGGCCTCAGAGCGCACATCACTCCTCGTGCGGGCGGCTCGGCCGGTGCACGCGCCAGCTGGCGCATATTGGCCGATGACGTCACCGAGTGCGGATCAGCCGATGATTGATGACAAGCGCATGCGCCCTGTTTGCGCACGTGCTGGCTACAGGCGCGGCCGCCGGCCGTTTGCGCCGGGTCGATCCCCATGGACCGCATTAGCGCGGCGTTAGCGGGACAGCCGAGTGGTGCCGACTGCAGCATGTCATCCAGCTGAGCAATGCTCGCGCTGGAAGGGTGACATATTGGCCCATTCTGTGAACGGTGTGGTTCAGTTGACACGCGTCAGGACTGTTGATGTGGTGTGATGAACCCACTCGTTGTGCTGATGTGTCGGCGCGATGTTGTGATGTTGTGTCGGCGCGATGTTGTGATGCTGTGCCGGCGCGACGTTGTGATGCTGTGTCGGCGCGACGTTGTGATGCTGTGTCGGCGCGATGTTGTGGTGCTGTGTCGGGCGCGATGTTGTGATGCTGTGTCGGCGCGATGTTGTGATGCTGTGTCGGCGCGATGTTGTGATGCTGTGTCGGCGCGACGTTGTGATGCTGTGTCGGCGCGACGTTGTGATGCTGTGTCGGCGCGATGTTGTGATGCTGTGCCGGCGCGACGTTGTGATGCTGTGTCGGCGCGACGTTGTGATGCTGTGCCGGCGCGATGTTGTGATGCTGTGTCGGCGCGATGTTGTGATGCTGTGCCGGCGCGACGTTGTGATGCTGTGTCGGCGCGACGTTGTGATGCTGTGCCGGCGCGATGTTGTGATGCTGTGCCGGCGCGATGTTGTGATGCTGTGCCGGCGCGATGTTGTGATGCTGTGTCGGCGCGATGTTGTGGTGCTGTGTCGGGCGCGATGTTGTGATGCTGTGTCGGCGCGATGTTGTGATGCTGTGTCGGCGCGATGTTGTGATGCTGTGCCGGCGCGATGTTGTGATGCTGTGTCGGCGCGATGTTGTGATGCTGTGCCGGCGCGACGTTGTGATGCTGTGTCGGCGCGATGTTGTGATGCTGTGTCGGCGCGATGTTGTGATGCTGTGTCGGCGCGACGTTGTGATGCTGTGTCCGCGCGACGTTGTTCTTACGGTGACGACCAGTGCTAACAGAGGAAGGTGTGAGTGCGTCATATGATCAGCTTATCAGCTCACTTACCAGCTGTCAGTCAACATAATGACAAATTCCTTAAGGAAGGTTGCTCTTTTACATAAGCATGTCGTCCAACTCGGATGCATTTTTAGCTAGTTATGGATCTAAAAAATAACTGAGTATGTGAGTGCTGTAAATGTCTCCTTGCAGGAATATGCTTATCATCGTTCATCGCCAGACACCTGTTTGCAATACCTCCTCGGTGATCCATCCCTTAGTTGCCGAGTTGTCGACACGAGTCTTACCGTGTGCCAATATTACTAGCAAGAAGCCTGAAATGTGCCAGCGGTACTGCACCAGGGAATATCGGGCATGCATCTCCCGGCATCTCCATCATCGGACTTGTGAGTTGAACAAGGCGCAAAACTGAGCTATGATTTGTCTTCTTGTATCAAATCGATTTATTGAAGCTGTTTTAAAGTTCCTCAGGTTACGCAATCAAGTAGCTTAGTATTCAAAACCTGAGCACAATCTGATTTATTTTTTAGCAGATATAAACCATGGCATGCTCATACGTTGCCTGCCCACAGTAAGCACGCAACTCCATGTATAACATCATGTATTGTTAGCGTTATTACAAACAGCAGGAAATCACAGTGTGCACATGCACTGATTCACACACGTATCCAAGGCGGCAACCGGCCCTCCCCTCCCCCTCAATAACAGAGCAAATAGCACTAGATCAAGCAATACATCTTGGGATTCGCCCACGCCAAACCATACATTTTCGGCGCGTTTCTCGCGCCGAAAGCATTCTTCTTCCAATTATATTCTTTCGGTTCGGTCCCCCCTTTAGAAAATCCTGGCTGCGTCAACTGTTCACCCATGTCCACTTCCCATCACAGTACAGAGCTTGAACGTCTGTCGCAGCCGTGCTATTATTGTGAGCTAACCATAGTAGGTTATATCAAAGCAACGTTTGCCTCTTACATCCACTGCTTTCTTTGAAGCAAATAGTCACAGTTTATAAAGACAGTATAAGCTGCAGATTCCAAACTTCAACTTTTCTGATAACAATTAAAGAACTTACAATTAACTAACAGATTCAAGACGCAGCCACTGTCTGCTGTCGTGGTTTATATTAGCGTCCTCAAAACGTACGATCTCATGCGGGGCATATCCGTCTGTGCGATTGCATGACGTCACTATCGGTGTGGCGAAGTTTGCAGCCAACCCAACGACACAGACGGCCGTGTCATTGCAGCCCCAGATAGCACCTTGTGTAAAGCCGCTCGTTGTCGGCCACACGTGACGCGACATGTCTGAGTCCCATGTGGCGCAGCGTGGGTCGGGACCGGAGCGCGGGCTGCTTGGCTCCACAGACAGATCGACACCGGCCAGAGGTGACCTCGATGACCCGACTGTGACGGTTGGCTGACGACCGACTTCTGTAAACGTGCAGGGCGCAAATCCAGACGGCGAGCTGCAGACTATGCAATCGGGTGACGGGGCCGTGTGCTGACAAAAAGCCTCGCCGCCAGAACCGAGGCGTGCAGGACGTGCTGAGGTTGCAGGGGGACAGGGGCCGTACCACCGAGTGCCAACACTGCATCCGGCACCGTGTCAAGTGTCGCCGACCCGCAGACGGTCGGTGTCACCTGAGCTGATGCACGGCGCTCGAGCGAGCTGCAACTTAGCGCCCGACCGATTGATCTGCGGCGAAGGCATTGCCCGACACCGGTGAAGTTGGCCGGTACACGAGCAGTGATGGCCGCCGGAAGCAGTGGTCGACACCCGACCACAGGACGCTAGAGTCAGTGACCGGCTCCGGAGGTAGTGAGGGCCGCCGGATTCAGTGATCGGCTCCGGAGGTAGTGAGGGGCGCCGGATTCAGTGATCGGCTCCGGAGGTAGTGAGGGGCGCCGGATTCAGTGATCGGCTCCGGATTCAGTGATCGTCTGCGAAGGTGGAGAGAGGCGCTGGAGTCAGTGACCGGCTCCGGAGGTAATGCGGGGCGCTGGAGTCAGTGACTGGCTCCGGAGGTAGTGAGGGGCGCTGAAGTCAGTGATCGGCTCCGGAGGTAATGCGGGGCGCTGGAATCAATCATCGGAGCCGAGGTAAGTGATCGGCGCCCGAGGAAGTGACGACCATGGAAGCAATTATCGGCGACGGAGACGCTGATGACACCGGAAGTAGCGATCGTCACCGGAGTCAGTGATCGGCACCGACAGCGGTGAGCGACACCCGAGGCGGAGGCCGTTCTATATTCGGCCAGCATATTCTGGCGGCGATTAGTGGTTAATTCGCCGGCTGGCGAGATGGCAGAGGTGACAACAATGTAGTTAATTACCTTGGCGTTTCATTAACGGAGGATGGGGCAGACTCGACACGCTGCAAGCATACAGATCGCCGCCGGCAGGGGAGGAAGCTGACTCTCCTTGTGGCCGTCTGACTCGCCCTCTGGGGTCGGTGGCGCCGAGGTCTGGTAGGGCAGGACGCCGGGTGGAAAGTCGGTGGCGCCGAGGTTCGGCAGGGCAGCACGCTGTGTACAGAGTAGGTGGCGCCGAGTTCTGAAAGAGCAGGACGCCGGGTACAGAGTAGGTGGTGTCGATGTCTGTTAGGGCAGGACGCTGGGTGCAGAGTAGGTGGTGTCGATGTCTGTTAGGGCAAGACGCTGGGTACAGAGTAGGTGGTGCCGAGGATTGGGAGGGCAGGGTGCTGGGTACAGAGTAGTTGGTCCGAGGTGCACAAAACCGCCTACTTCTATGAGACAGAAGTCGGGTGGTCATGAGACATACTCTTCTTTCGCTCAAGGGTAAACATAATTTTAAAAACCCACAAACACCAACGAATGCAAATAACAACATTTGTAACATTTATCTCAACTGTGTTCCCTCATCGCCCATGGCAGGTGCATGCATCATTTCTTTTAATAACACCAACCCATTTGTCTTCTTTCTATTGAGACTCATAGCCCGAGCTGCACCACCACAACTCGACTGCATACACCGGCTGTCTCGTGAGACTGCCCCATTGGATTTCCATCGCCTTACGAGACAGGGCTGTAGGCGGCGTGTAGCCATTGACGTAAGGCACCGTGATTAACATGTAAATTACTGAAGAAGGACAGAGATTGTAAGCGAAACGGTTTGAACGACTCGTTTCCTTGTGGGAGACAGTTTTGACACTTTGTGCAACTATGTAGGTGGCGCCGAGGTCCGGTAGGGCAGGACGCTGGTTGTGGAGACCACGTCTGAGGAACGCTGATGTGTGGTGACGGTGTTCGGGTTGACATACTACTGGAAGGGGAGATGGCGTCACCAGGAGTGGCGAATTTAAGTTGCTGCCGGAAATTTGTCCGGTAAAGTACTGCCGGCAAGTACGACGTTTGCGAGAGCTGAGGAGCATTGTCAGAAAGTCGAAAGCATCTTGCAGTAATCAGAACATGGTGCCGGCAAGACGAGGCGCGTTTTATGACGGACCTGACCCCACCAGAGCCGACCTTCCTGACCTGACCCCGCCACAGCCGACCTGCCGGACCTGACCTCACCACAGCCGACCTGCCGCCGGACCTGACCCCGCCACAGCCGACCTGCGGGACCTGAACCCACCACGGCAGACCTGCCGGACCTGACCCCACCACAGCCGACCTGCCAGACCTGACCCCGCCACAGCCGACCTGCCGGACCTGACCCAACCACAGCCGACCTGACCCCGTCATATCCGACCTGCCGGACCTGACCCCACCACAGCCGACCTGCCGGACCTGACCCCACCACAACCAACCTGCCGGACCTGACCCCGCCACAGCCGACCTTCCGGACCTGACCCTGCCACAGCCGACCTGCCGGACCTGACCCCACCACAGCCGACCTGCCTGACCTGACCCCGCCACAGCTGACCTGCCGGACCTGACCCCACCACAGCCGACCTGCCTGACCTGACCCCACCACAGCTGACCTGCCGGACCTGACCCCACCACAGCCGACCTGCCTGACCTGACCCCACCACAGCCGACCTGCCGGACCTGACCCCGCCACAGCCGACCTGCCTGACCTGACCCCACCACAGCCGACCTGCCGGACCTGACCCCACCACAGCCGACCTGCCGGACCTGACCCCGCCACAGTCAACCTGCCGGACCTGACCCTGCCACAGCCGACCTTCCGGACCTGACCCCACCACAGCCGACCTGCCGGACCTGACCCTGCCACAGCCGACCTTCCGGACCTGACCCCACCACAGCCGACCTGCCGGACCTGACCCCGCCACAGCCGACCTGCCGGACCTGACCCTGCCACAGCCGACCTGCCGGACCTGACCCCGCCACAGCCGACCTGCCGGACCTGACCCCACCACAGCCGACCTGCCTGACCTGACCTCGCCACAGCCGACCTGCCTGGCCTGACCTCGCCACAGCCGACCTGCCGCCGGACCTGACCTCACTGCAGCCGACCTGCCGCCGGACCTGACCTCACTGCAGCCGACCTGCCTGACCGGCCGCGTCAGCTCATCCCACCATGCGCGAAATTTGGAGCACCATTACGGCTCCGAGCTGTCATTTCAGCAGGCCGGCGGCCGCGCCGTGTGTAACACCGGTCGGAATGTGGACTTATTAACGCGACGGCCACGGCCGCTAATGCTATCTGCCGGCTTACTACGGCATAAACCCTCCCCCTCCCCCTCCCCCTCCCGCCTCTGCGCCGGGCGGCCGTGACGTCACGTAATGCGCTCGGACGGCGCTGAGCCGGCCATCCGCCGGCACTTTAAGTGTCGTCTCCGAGATCACCGGAAACCGCGCCCGACGTGATCGGCCACACGACGCACAAAAGGTGTATTGCGGTGGGAAAGATTGCGCTCTTTCTCCGGACATTTGGCGGGAGAGCGAGCATAAAAACACGCGTCAGTGTTCAAGTTTCAGAAGCCACCGGATCGCTTTTGAGCTAGATGCATGCAGGAAACGTGTGTATTTGGTATCTGCATGGTAGGCAAGGGGTCTACGCCATCACCATGTTGCTGTTGCTCATTGCACTGCCGGGTATTTTGGAAGAGCAAGAGGTTTTATCAAGCGAAGCGATGAGCCTCATGCGTGCCGAATTCTGGCATATCCCAGGTCAATGGGAACATAATGTTAGGCCGTCAACTGGGTAACTGTCCGCCATCCGACTGATAGTGAACCAACCGGGGGACCAACTGCATGGAATTGTCAGCAATTTCGAATAAGTCTCAGTGTTGAACTCGTCAACACTTATACATAGTTACAGTGCTAGACTGAGACTTGGTTACACTACTGCAGCGAGGAATTAGTTGCACTACTTGACTGAGACTTAATTGCACTACTGGACTGAGACTTAACCCTCGCCAGTATTCGGCATTTTACCACCTTCGGTCGTATAGAGGGGGTACGACCCCCCCCCATGGCGATTCGAAACCGTGCATGATACGAAAACGAACCAAAGACCAAAGTTATAGATCTGGCCGAGATCTCGCGGTGGGAATTCAGTATGACCTTCTAAGGTCAATGGTTGACCTTCCAGGTCAGGTCAAAGGTCTAAAATTGATTTTTTTTTCCTAAGAAAATCGTCAGTTATATCGAAACTACTGCCTAAATATGCACGAAATGGCCGGTAATATGTTTATTGGGACCTGGCGAACATAACGATATGTTACACGATGTGATCGGACCAATATGTCATGCACCAAATGAGGTCAAAGCCGTGACCCCAAATATCCAACTTTTTGAAAAGTGGTTCCAATTTCGAAGTTTAAAGTTCCCTAGGGTAAAAATGGACGCTGAATTCGAATTCAGCACGAAAAATTACCGTAGGTCAGCTAAAAAAAGGTCGAAAGGTCAAACGAGGTCAACCGAGGTCACCGATTTTTGGAACATTATTTTTCAATGGGAACCCAACACATAACAAAACACATAATACCGGTCGATGTAGGCAACAATGTTATGTTTAGGTGCGATAATCACGTATTTGTTGAAAACTGGTCGGAGGTGCTCCCCTTTATGACCTCATAACTCCGTGACCTGACATGACCTCCCAAAAAAGTTCACCAAAAGTCGTCAAAAGGTTGCCCCAGAGGGTACTGAAAATTTCACAGCGATCCGTTCATCGGTTTGGAAGGAATACACAAAAACCTTAGGGGGGTTGCACCCCCCCCCCCCCCTATACGGGCGAGGGTTAATTACGCTATTGGACTGAGACTTACCCACACTACTGGACTGAGACTTAGTAACACTACGGGACTGAGGCTTAATTACACTACTGGGCTGATATTTAGTCATACTTCTGTACTGAGACCTAGTTACACTACTGGACTAAGACCTAGTTACTCTACTGGAGACAGCGCTTCAGTTGATATGCTACTCCTGACGTCAAACACTGCCCTTCAAGTCCCGACATGCAGGCATTGCATGCGCTCCTGCCCGATGGACGCACGGGTATATAAATGGCTGACGTGACAAGTGTACTGCTTAAGGTAGCACTCGACTTCCAGGGTGCGAGCAATTTGAGATTGAACTTCCTCACGATGTAATATATTTTCCTGTCAGGGTTTCATCGATGTATGGGGGGACTAAGTAGCAGTTTGGATCTGTGGCCGTCACTACCGGCTCCCCTGAGGTTCCACTGAAGCGCAATCTGCGAGGTAACTGCAATTCTGACATTAGTTCCCAACCGGTGCCACTTTCTGTAGAGATGCTCGATAACACTAAAGACCACCCCGATCTCAGACATACTGAATCACTGAATGTCCATCTTGGGATCTTCTAATACATCAGCTTGTTCGCATGTTTGAAGGGAGCTATTTACACATGTTCCTCTATCTCCTTGTCAGCAGGATTGATTGCAGTGTGTTCACGCATTAGTTATGTTCTTTCTATGTGCACGTGCTTAGTGGGTCAGGTAGGACCGAACCCTGACAGGTCACACCATGTAGCCTTATAACGTGCATGGCCAGCGGGTCAGGTCAGACATGCCCTGGTAGGTCACACCATGTAGCCTTGCAACGTGCATGGCCAGCGAGTCAGGTCAGACCAAACCCCGGCAGGTCACATCATGCAGCCTTGTAACAAGCATAGTTAGCGGATCAGGTCAGTCGAAACCTTGTCAGGTCACACCATGTAGCCTTGTAAGTTGCATGGTTAGAAGGTCAGGTCAGACCGAACCCTGACAGGTCACACCAAGCGTGATATGTAGTGACTTGTAAAAGCTTGCAAGTGGCGTCTAACGAGCCTGAACGGTATAGATCCTCGCTGCGCTAGAGTTAAACCCGTAAATATGTTTTCGAAAGTAAATTTTACGATCCAGGGCGACGTGCGGGCCAGTCCACCCCCTGTTATGGGCCAGTCCATGGGCCAGCCCACCCCCTGTTATGTGGTACACAAAATGATCCAGGCAGCCCGGCACTATGATCACTTTTGAAACGATGATGTTTTCCTAAGGCGCTTCGCGTTCTAATCTCGTCACTCAGTGTCAGATGTGGTCTTTCAATTTTGCTTTTGTCCATCTTTATCCCATTGTTCCTCATGAAGTACTCTTAGTATGTGTGCAAAGGAAAGGATTTGCGGCGGAATATCTGCTCGCGGACAATTTTCAACACCGCTTCACCATGGAATTGAGCATTTCAGGCGGCTCTAATTTTCTCACTCGAAGCCAGACTGCTCTTTTCACTTTCAGGTCAACCAATTTCCGTCACAGTTTTGTTTTTTTTCTCCCGAAGCATTCTCAATCTGTTTCCAAAGTGCGGGGTTTGCGGCGGCATCCCCGCGCGTGGGCACATCATTTTTTCCCTTTTTTCGGGCACATGTCATTCACCTCGCACGGCAGCCGGCACCTGTCATCCGTCCCAGGAGGCCCTGGCAGGTGGTTAGCGTGTTTGCATCCCGGAGTCTCGAGCTCAGTCCCACGGGGGTTGACGCGTGTTATGTCTGCATTTAGTAATGCAATTGGGTGAATGTATCGCATTCGAAATCACTTGGCTTCGCATACACGCTTGAAGGGGCGTGGTTGAATAAACGCCCGAGGCGATGCTCCTGCGACTGTTTGCACGAATGTCGACGGCACTGCACTCTTCACACTTGCTGTTGCTCGTTCAGCGCGTCGCTATGCGCCTTGTGCAGTTATGCTGGTAGACAGAAAGCGTCAACAGTGGCTGGCGGTAATAAGCAAGCCCACTTGACCCTGACAAGTTCGCTGGTGAGATTGATCCTGACGAGATCACTCGTGAGACGACACTGTTTGCGAAAGAATTGCAGCGGCTTCCGACTCCTCCCCTTCCCCTTGCTCTCAGTCCACTGGTCGTGCCGGGACCATCTCTTGCCATTCTGCTGCAGTACTGAAATTGACTTACTTGATTAGTTGTTATAAATTCTGTCTAATTAACCCGGGCTCAAACAGGAAATGTGAAACGCTTGGCGTAATTAAGAGCGAAGGAGATGCCGGAACCAGCTACATTACTCCATGCATGTGCTACAAACGTTCATTTGAGCCGCTCGTCCCGTCTCGACATGGCCATCCCGATTTGGAAAACCAATTTTATTGGGGGGGGGGTTTCAGAGTTGTACGTTCTAATTCCTGTGCCCCAGATTTAAACCTGGTCTTTTGGTTTCAATTTCGTCCGTGACGTTGAACGGACGTCGTAGACGTTGAAGTCGTAGACGTCGTAGACGTTGAACGTGACGTATGCAGCACAAACTGAACGTGATGGCTGTGCGACAACAGCGACGGTGACACAGCGTGGCGCCGATGCTAATTCGACAATTCGGCATATTTGCGCTTAATTTGCAGATACGTACACGATATTCAGCAGATGAGGCCGATTTCGGTACGACAGCAGCCAATTTCGGCTGGAGCGCATTGGGTTTTCAATGAATACATTCGGTAGCTGATGGCAGTATTTCCGCAGTCAGATCACTCCGCCGAACACTGAGCACGCCCCCCCCCCCCAAAAAATGCAAGACAGAAAGAATGATCTGTGTCTAATTGTTGAAATAAACATCACTCATGTCTGAGATCAATGTACGTCAGCGAAAATTGGATGCAATGGAATACGGTGAATGCATTTACGGAATGTCCAGAGAGCGTAGTTGAGGTCGGTTCGTCAGTTGCCTGTCGCGACACGGTGCCCAATCCTGCGCCTGCGGCAGCGGAGCCACATGGCCCGTCTGTTGCCCTCGCTCAGCTCTCCTGTCGCGACACGGTGCCCGATCCTGCGCCTGCGGCAGCGGAGCCACGTGGCCCGTCTGTTGCCCTCGCTCAGCTCTCCTGTCGCGACACGGTCCCCCTCTGGCCCCGTGGCCCGTCTGTTGCCCTCGCTCAGCTCTCCTGTCGCGACACGGTGCCCGATCCTGCGCCTGCGGCAGGGGACCACATGGCCCTTTTTTTCCCTCCCAGCTTCCTGTCGCGACACGATGCCCGATCCTGCGCCTGGGGCCCCATGGCCCGTCTGTTGCCCTCGCTCAGCTCTCCTGTCGCGACACGGTGCCCGATCCTCGCCTGCGGCCTGGCCCGTCTGTTGCCCTCGCTCAGCTCTCCTGTCGCGACACGGTGCCCGATCCTGCGCCTGCGGCAGCGGAGCCCCATGGCCCGTCTGTTGCCCTCGCTCAGCTCTCCTGAGAGTGCCTCACAGTGGTGTACTTTACGATATTCAAAGGTTAGCGCTGCCATTTTCTCCTGCAGACTGGCCACATGGATACATGGCTACATGGCTACATGGCCACATGGCCACATGGACCATGGCCTACATGGCTACATGGCCACATGGCCACCTCGATATTGTGTCTAACAACATTTAAAGTCCAAAGTCTGCGCTACTTCAACGTTCTTAATGTTTTTACCAGCAGTGCTAATGTTCACGTCACTCCAACGCGATTTTTTCCTTGGTTCTTGATCCCTATTGATGCAACCACCGGTCTCAAACCATTCTATTTCTGAGAAATGCTCTGGGATCATGATATAAGTCCAGTAAGTCGAGTTGTATGAACCCCTGGAGTCTCCAACACTCCAGGCCTGGCTAAACGAATATACGGCGGCAGACTTGGAATCAACGGAGCTTCCGTATCGAGACGTCCCACGACGCCGCGATAGCGCTTGGTGCAGGGCTCGGCGGACAATTTCCAGTTGGCATTAGCCACCGGACAGAATATTGATCGTCTGCCGTGTGGCGCGAGCTCGCCTCTGACCCCAGTACCTGCGGAGGCTGCGTCGCGGCCGTCTGTCAGTCTCGGCGGGCGTCATTGTTCACTCTCCGGAGAGCGGTTCCATCGAATGCCGTCTGGAGGGCTCCGCAGACCGCCGTTCTGGGTGTTCCATTGTCAATTTCCCGCAGGGAGTTTCGGTGTTGGCATTCATGGGACAGCCGCCGCCGTCTCGGAGAGGAAGTCGGCGCCCACTGTGAGATGTCCCATAAACAGCTGGAACTCGGCTGGTGCTGGCTCGGGATCTGATCGGCATGCTCTGCACGGCAACTCGAGTCGTTGCAGATCGTGTGCGCCACAATCCGCACATCGGCTACACGCTTGTTGTCCAGGAACTGATAGCCTTATACAGTCTGCACTCAAAAACCCCACATTTGCGCGTGGTAGTCATTTCGTAAGCAATTGATTCGCATGTGTGTTATATGGCAGTGTTAAAGTCAGTCAGCTACTTGGGTGGTCGAAATGGTCCGACCTGTCCCCCACGAAGACGTGGCTTCGGGTTTGTCTTCCGACACACTGGGCACCACATCTACTAGCTCAGCAGTGAGTAGGTCTCTGAGTCACACTGCGTGCGAAATCCATAACGAGCTTGGCATCTAGCTCATCATGTTCAATTTAATACTTATTCTTGTTCGATTTTCGGCATCGTTCATGGTCACCCTACGCTTTAGCTCATGTTGCATGTAAATAATTGATCGGGAAAGTTGCCCCTCCCCAGCCCCACCACCAGCACAGCCATTTTGCAGGGCGTCGCCAAGCCGCAGTTATCTCTGATCTACAGGCCGGCAGCGGTGCCGTCCATTTGACCAACTACTCGCTCCTGTTGCCGTAAGTCAGCAGCGCCGGCTACAGCCTCTCCCCTCCCCGCATATGAATCATACGCCCGGACACCATTAGCCTTTATGCGCTATCTGTGTTTCGTCTATTAGCACGCCAGCCTCGGGCGGAAATCGATAATGTTGACACAATGGAGATAGCCCGAGAAAACAAAACGAACGCGTGTAAGACAAGACGGCTGCGAAAATGATCAGCAGCCCGGCCCGTAGAGTTTGCTTTCGACCTAGTGTTTGTTTTTGAAATGTCCACCGTAATACAGCCCATCTGGGCGTCCGTATTTACCGACCGATGATCCATTAATCTCGGCGGACTTCTCGGTGCAGTGCCCCCCCCGTCTCCCTGCGACCGTCGGTAGCAGCTGTCGTGGGACATCTGGCTGCCCACAGGCTCTGGATTCCAGGGCCTGTGGCAATGTGCCATGCCCACGCCCGCCCACACACAGGGTGGGCGTGGGCTTGTCCGGCCTGGTCAATCGCCAGCAGCGGAAGTTCGCCAGAAGGGATGAGAGCCTGCAAGTGAGCATGTAAATGGTCGACGAAGTTCATTGAGAATAGCCGACAGCTCATGTTGTAGTCGTTAACACTATTATGATGTAATGTCACAATGAACCCCTGCCCGTGCAGGGGGTTGATGGGCCCCTGGTTTTGTCTCGCGACCATAGAAAACGGCCGCTCGGGCAGCCCACCGCTACTCGGTGTAGCCGATCGCTTGCGGACCTGATGGTGTCAACAATTTGAAGATGTTTTATTTATGTCCGTGGGTTGCAGCATCCTCGGTGGGAACGCGTTAGGCAGTTTTTCGCCGAAATCTCTAATTTTTCGCAATTTATTTCACTTATTCCCCCATATGTCCAATGTTGGATGTGGTAGGTTGTATGATAGGCAACTCAGCCAAACTGTGCCAGATAAGCACAGTTTGGCTGTATATTGTTCCCAATATACTGACCTGTCCAAGGTTGTTCGAGGTTATTACCCCAGCTTAACCTCGGATAACCGTTTTCGGCTTATGCGTCATTCTGAGGTTAATTTGGGAACTGAACCCCAATTTGGCTCTTTTTTACCCTTCGAAGCAAGACAATGGTGTTCCGGACACTATTTCTGGAGCTTTTTAAAACTATGTTGACACTTCGACCTCATCTGACTCTTAACCTATGGACATGGGAACTAAGACTGCAACATGTCGGGCATAGCTAGTATCCCATTGAGATACTTAGCAATACCAGACTGAACATTTCAAGCGCCTATCGGTTATTAGCTTCTTCACACTGAATGATTAAGCGTGTAAATTCCAGATTTTGTTTGCGACAAATGAACCCTTATCCTGACCTTAGAGATCAGCCTAGCCGGTAACCTGAAGTATAAGAACGGTTGTCGATCGTGAAATCTTGTCAAGTACTGGTCCTTTTTCTTGTCGCTACAACTCTCCGTTTGGAAACGCTAGGAAGCCGCACCAACCTTCGCCCTCTGTACTGGGAAAGGTGGTTCTCTGTACCGAGGAAGGTCGCCCTCTGCACCGGGGAAGGTGGCTCTCTGTACCGGAGAAGGTGGCCCTCTGTACTGGGGAAGGTAGCCGTCTGTGTCGGGGAAGGTGGCCCCCTATACCGGGGAAGGTGACAGTACGCCGTGCACGCGCAAGGCTTAATGCTGTTGTGATTTTACATTGACATTTTCTCTGGATAGTTAATGATATCAGCACCTCGCATCGACTTCTTCCTCAATTAGTTGAGAAATACTGTTGGGCACGGATCTCCCTCTACCCTTTTCCCTTTACCCTTTACCCTTTGCTCTTTCTATCTTTACTGCACGTGCTAAATGCTTGCCTTTTTGTCACGGGAGTGCCGTACAGAGCTGCACCAGCACACGACGTCAGGAGGGTGCCGGATGACGTCAGCGCAGGGTGGCCTGTCGACCTCCCGTCGTCGCGGCCTCTCTGCGGTTCTGTCTCCTGTCGGACAAGGTCGTGTCGCCGACAGCCGATACGGAGTGATGCGGCTGTCATAACAAGATGGGCAACATGACCGTGTTTAGAGCCGCGTCAGGTGCACGATTAAAGCACTCTGATCGTGTGGGCATAACGAAGCCGGAGCCGCGATAAACAGACTGGCCACTATCTGGTCAGAGCTGGATTGTTTATCGAGTCCGCATGTCGCCTAGAAGCCAAACTGTGTTTTAACAGTTCGTTTAATCAATATGTATGTACGTGAAGGCCACCGGAGCGTATCTCTGCAATAGTGTGCAAGAGGCCCTGTTTGCATAGTATAAGAGACGCCCAGATGTAGGTGGAGAAACCCGTGCAGCTACCGCATAGCAAGCTGAAGATTTTGTTGTTTATTAAGAACTATCGAAACTTAATCTGATTTATTGGCCAAATCTGGCAGATCACACACAACAGGTTAATATACGAAATGCAACCGGACCTGATATTCGGTCTGCTTGAAGAATAATCCTTCATAAGTATACAAGGTCGGATCTTTCGAATATTTGCTGCACAGGATCTGTGCGAAAGATTTTTGATTGTTGGCACCTGATCATGCAACGCTAGTGCAATATGCTGACGATTTGCAGATCTTGATAAACTACAAAAAGAAGCGTTGCCCGGATTGATACAGAAGATGGAAGCTACCTTCAGTACCGTTGACCCGTGGTTCTGTCAAAATGGGACGTGAAAAAAAAACGTCAGCAAGACCCAGATGATGCCGTTAAGAACATCAGGCCCGCTTAAAGCTTCCGATATCGGATTGCTCGGAAGATATTCAGCATTATCTTCCCCACAGGGTCATTGCTTAGCCACAAATATAATAATTTGCTAACATGGGGCTTGTCTGGTGGCACTCAACTCATGTATTTTCTCCATAGCACTCCCGTTAGCAACATTCCCACCATAGTCGCCGGTCGCTCCGGTGGGGAGGCTAGTGAAATGCACGCAGAGCAGAGGCGCAGCCAAGGGGAGGCCGCCACCCCCCCCCTCCCTTAGCAACCAAGGATGCACCAGACGAAACACGCAAAACTAGAAATCTCCGGCGCGCTTCGCGCACCGAAAGCGGTCTCTCAAATATGATGATATGTTTGTGGTCGGAATATCAGTTCTGCTCCCCTGACGCAGAGCGGGTGAGTCAAGTCTATCTCCTGAACATTGTCAAGTCTATCTCCTGAATATCAGTTCTGCTCCCCTGACGCAGAGCGGGTGAGTCAAGTCTGTCTCCTGAACATTGTCGTGCAATATCAGTTCTGCTCCCCTGACGCAGAGCGGGTCAGTCAAGTCTATCTCCTGAACATTGCCGTGCAATATCAGTTCTGCTCCCCTGACGCAGAGCGGGTGAGTCAAGTCTATCTCCTGAACATTGCCGTGCAATATCAGTTCTGCTCCCCTGACGCAGAGCGCGTGAGTCAAGTCTATCTCCTGAACATTGTCGTGCAATATCAGTTCTGCTCCCCTGACGCAGAGCGCGTGAGTCAAGTCTATCTCCTGAACATTGTCGTGCAATATCAGTTCTGCTCCCCTGACGCAGAGCGCGTGAGTCAAGTCTATCTCCTGAACATTGTCGTGCAATATCAGTTCTGCTCCCCTGACGCAGAGCGGGTGAGTCAAGTCTATCTCCTGAACATTGTCGTGCAGTTTTGCGGTGACTGGAAACGTTCTTCAAACACACGCACCCAGAACCAATATAGTGATACTGCTCAACCCAAGAGCTTAGGGCCCCCACAAAACAAGGCAAAAATCGTTAGGGGCAAAATGCTAGTACCACAAGGGAAGTTGTTGAAATCGGTGGGTTTCAAAAACTTTTCCGATGCCAACAAGCTATGTCTCTGGGTGTGCATTTGTTCCGACACCGCTGCTCTAAGATTCGTAAAGAAAGAAAAAGTTGAGATTTTGCATCTGGTTATAGCAGTTCAGGAGGTGCAGCTATTCTTCCTCAGTGGTCGAGTACCCTATATCTCTGGCGGCCTCACAGCCCAGTCATTTCTACCACTAGTTATTAGGTCAATGATCGTGCAATAGTTTACATGACCCCTTGAGTAAGAACGTAGCTGTTGAGGGTCCTGCTTTCCAGTGATTTTGTCCGAGGCTTCATCTTCTGTGTACCTGACTAATTTCATGGCTTTTGTGAAGACTGCGGAAATAAACGCTGGTAACGCTGCACGGTGTTATATCAAACACAGTCGCAAATGTTTTCATCAGAGCCTATTGCTTAATGCGTCAAACTCTCACGTCCGCTCCATTGTGGATATTCGAGGAGCTGCTTGACCGCCGGCTACACTATCTCGTCCTAAGCGGCGTGAGCATACACAGCACAAATTACTAATTTAGTTGACATATTCAAAAAATGTTCATCTCACAAAACGTCGCGAAATTTGGGTTGCATACGCCATTTCTCCATTTCAACATTTTTATTTTAACATTTTGGTTTTTGGCATCCATTGAGCCTTGCTTTCTCCAGCAGGACTTTATGTTCATGCTCAATGCATTCAGACTGCAAATCGACTGCCCAGTGACCACCACTTCGCTCATCATCATGGTTACTGACTAACCTATACAAAGGAATCAAGCTCTTTCGCAAGTTCACTACGCACTAGCAGACACTGTTCAGAATGACTGTTCCAATCGCATCTTGGCACACTGGACCTGTTTCCTCGTATCCAGACCCAACGCTGGGTCCGCTCCACGTCTTCCTCTTTGTCTGAGTCCGAAGTAGCCCGTACACCGGACAGATTGGCACAGTTTTGGTCTGACTTCAGTGCAGCTGGTCGTCGTCGGCGGAGGTCGATGTGCTTTGAAGCATGATTTTAGATTTAGTGATTGAGTTGTTGGCACTGACCCTCCCATTATGTGATGCCTGCTAGTGTATTATCTGTTCCGACTTCATCTATGATTGGGCATTTTTGTCTGTTGGTGATTAAGAAGGAAATAAACCAATGGACACCTGTGTGCCACCATCGCATGTCTAACAAACAATTCCCCTCAAATGTGCTAACTTTGCGTGCCTCCCTGCGAAGCAAATTGGAGCTTTAATGGGAACCAGGTGGAAATGAACTCCGTTGATTATCAAATGACTTATCAGTATTTCCCTCCAGCAGGTGCTCTTGCTGATAACGGAGACAGCCGCTTCATTATTAACGTTTATTGGTCCGATAATGATGCGGTTTGACAGGGGGGTCATTCACAAGAGGGTTCAGAGCAGGCATTTATTTCCGGCCTAACAAACCATGCCACTTGGCTTGTCAAATGCACCGGCCAGTAAGTATGAAAATGGTGCATTTCCTTCTAAAATGGCCAGAATGTGCATCGTTATTACAACGCCGCCTGCGTGTAGCTGGTAAACTAAAAACACATTCACGTGACCTTGGCCTGAATCCAGAGGCCAGTCCGAATAGGAACTTTCTCCGGCTAAAAACATGCATTGCTCTGAATATGAGCAGGCGGCCGTTTCGTCGAGGCAAATAAATTCGTCGGAAGCACAGCCCGCACCGGAAGTTGTGTGCCCCGTAATTGTATGAAGCATTCACCCGACACAAACGTCGGTCATTGGCCATGCGCCGTGACAGCCAGAGACGTGCATCTGTGTTGGCGCGGCCACCTCTGAGCTAAGAGCCGCACTGCTGTGATCTGCACTTTCTTGCCCCAGACTATGTTCAGAACCAGTTGATTGGTGGGCTTCGGATGCTGCAAATTGCATTGCAAGCGGCAACAATAGAGCCATGGGATTGCAGTTTGGTGAATCGTATCGGCTACGTTGAAGCTCAATTGCAGGTATTTCGACATTTGTGTAAGCACACGTTCAGCTCGTGAACCGCGCGCGTGCTATATCCAAGCCTCTCGATGTATTGCAGACGGTCAGGCAGCTCGATGTAAACCAGACGCACCGCTGTAAATATCAGGTAGCATCAGGCCATTGCTAAGTGCGATTAACTTCTATTTTTGGTTCATCAGACTAAGGCGCAAGCGTCGGGATCAATTTTCCATGACGTGTCTGAAAACCAACAGCTGACACCATGTGCAGCATATGTTGCAAACCTGCACCACCTCACAACCTCAACTCAGCCACAATGTAGCAGCATGTGGAAGAAGTGTGATGTGACCCCATGACCCTTGAATGGGGATGGAGGTCGATCAGACTTGCTTGGCCAGATCCTTGGAACCCACATGGCTGCCGTCTGCCGCCCGCATGATGCTTACTGGCATCACATATAATCCATGAAACTTCGCCGACTGTAATTATCCCAGTGACGTAATTGTGACTTGCTATGGGAACGTCTGAACCCTAGTAATTTGTCACCACAAGGTGCCTGTGGTGTTTATTAAACCGGATTTAGAGTGTTTTGTGCATAGGACGGGAAGTTTCTGTCGGAGATTGTATGTACATGGTGGTCGCTCGGCAAAATTTCCAGTGCGATGTGCGCCTATTTGCGCTTGTACCTATGTGTGCACGCATGTGTGTGCATGCGTCTATGTCATGTGTGTGCATGTGTTTATATCATGTGTGTACATGTGTATATATATTATGTGTGCTTGTGCTATGTCATGTATGTGCATGTGTCTATGTCGTGTGTGTGCATGTGTCTATGTCATGTGTGTATAGGTGTATATGTCATGTACGTGCACGTGTATATGTCATATGTGTGCATGTGTCTATGTCATGTGTGTTCATGTGTCTATGCCATGTGTATGCATGTGTCTATGTCATGTTTTGACGCGTGCTGTGCTAAAACGGTCGGGTTGATTTTGTTTCATATTCCTTACGTAATGCACCGGCTCGGCGGACACAATATGATGATGGTATTGGATAAGAGTAGCTGCATGTGGCACACGTGCTACGTGCAGTCAGATCATCGGATCAGATCACATCAGATCAGATCATGTGAAAATGCATTGGTCTGGAGCACAGTCCCCACCAGAGGTTATACGCCCCTGAAATTGTACGAAGCATTCACCCAACAAGGAACCAGCCACTTCTGAGCTCAGTGAACGGGCGGGGTACTCCGTGTGATCGTCAGAGGTGTGTATCTGCTTTGGTGGGGGTGCATCCTAGTTAGGAGCCACCTTGTCATGGAACCGAACTTGATCTACAGCCTATCTACCGAACCTAGATCTACCGAACAGCCTATCGCCAGGGTCATCCGGACGTGTTTAATTTGTAGGACTGGGTGCCGGGGTGTTGCACGCACAAGCCTGTTGTACCCCTCGTGCAGCTGCCCTGGCCCACAACAAATATCAAGTGAATACGCCCTGAAAATTCTGGAGAGCAAGTGTTCGACCAGGAGCCAGCTGGGCTCGAAATTGGCAGCCGGGCGGAGTACACCATTGGCACGTGCGCCTGTTTTGTTTCCCGCCTGTTTTATTTCCCGCCTGTTTTGTTTCCCGCCTGTTTTGTTTCCCGCCTGTTTTGTTTCCCGTCTGTTTTGTTTCCCGCCTGTTTTGTTTCCCAGTTCCAGTTTTCATGGAATCTAGCCGCCCAAAGTTGAGAGGGCAGACGACGAAGTTGAAGTGGGTATAGCTTAAAGTTGGGGGATATCCATCACCTTAACTACATGTGGTTCTTCACTATTTGTTAAGTCAGGTTACTTAAGCATTGCTTTGATTGGATTAAACTATGGAAGCATCGCAAGCGTTCCTGAAAATGTGCACAATGCTGTACTCTCCGAATTTGACTGGTTCCGGTATACAACAAAAACAATTATGTTTCATATAATTAAATGTGTAGCAGCACGCTACAGCTGATTGATATTTCGTGTGATGACATAACATCTTCGTAGCCAGTGCTGCCATGTGCCATAATTCGGCACCAGTGGCTGACTTCAAGGCACTTTTAACAGGACCTGTGACGTGATGTTTGACAGGATGATCGAGTGTTGTTACTTAGTCTTGCTCATGTTTGTGGCTCTATTGGATGCCTAGTTATTCAACTTCAGCGATGGGCACTGGTGTGATCTGCTATGTACACCTGTTCTTTGGGTGCAAAAGGTTTCCCAGTTTATTATTTGCACCTTGTAAAATTTTCGGAAGTTTTATTTCCCTGTATGGTCTTCGCAGTAGTGTCTGTAATTTGCATACCTGATGTGATTAAACCCTAAACGTCAAGAGAAGCAAATGAATAGACCAATAATTTGTAAAGGTTCGTGCTCGCCCATCATGTTGCCAGCAAAAGTAAATGAATGAATGGTGCGGCTTTGGCTATTTACTTTCGCCAAAGTATCAATGCTAGTAGAATGCAGGTTCTACCTACCTAGCATTAGGTGGAAGTGCTGCAGCTAATAAAATGTAGATGTTCTTCATTTTCTTGTTCTATTTTATATCCTAAGTAATGGTGTACCTAATTGGTACAAGATTGTGATTTGCAGTAGATAGCTTTCCATCCTAGTTCAAATTTGTAAAACTTGGTGCCAATCTGCAGGAACAAGCGCAGAACAATAAATAGCAATTAGCAAGTAACAGGTCAGTTATATGTTACATCTCGTTTGTATGCTTGTTGAAGCGTGAAATGCATCATTTGGTCTAGGACTACATATATATATATATATATATATATATATATATGTGTGTGTGTGTGTGTGTGTGTGTGTGTGTGTGTGTGTGTGTGTGTGTGTGTGTGTGTGTGTGTGTGTGTGTGTGTGTGTGTACATACATATAGAGAGAGATGGGGAGATGGAGAGAAAGAAAATGAGATGTGCCATTCCTCGCCGCCCTTCATGTGAGCACGGCACGTGGGACGCTTCCAATATCTGTCGCGACGAATGTGAAACAGCGTGCTTAGCTTTGATGTTCTGTTTTGGGCAAGCATCCGTGAAATTTCAGTGATCTGAAGCTTACCTGCTTCCGAAGCTGAAAACAGCCCACCACCGCTGAATGCGATGCATGTCATCACGGACCAGTCGGCTGATGTTTGGTGATGCTCGACTGCTGATGTTTAGTGATGCCGAATTTAGCTACCCCTGCCGTGGCCACGAAACGACTGTGCCGGGCGTTTTAATCTGTTGTTTATATCGTGTGCCCGGCAACATCAAAGTGATCGCGGAACTAGACGCGTTCGCCGCAACTGCCTGGCCCTGGGTGCCGATTGTTCATTCCTATGGAGTGAAGATCAAACGGCCCAGTCTAATTCAGCCGGCTTTGCGTCAGATTACACTCATTAGTTGTGTTGAGATCGGTATCAGCAACAACAGAGGGACAATCGTATAGAACGTGGCCCTTTTAGGAGTTCATCAGACCCCATGAGAGGAAACTTGGCAGTGTTTACTTAGACCAGCAAAGCAGTTTATTCTTGGACAGCATCTTTGTGGTACGTTTTCAAACCAGATGTGTCGTGGCGCTACGTTAGCACCGTGTTGCGGTGGGTATGGGAGTGTTTTATGGAATTCATGAACTAAGCAAAAGAGTCGCGCGAGGAAGCACGCGAGCTTCATGTTCGTTTGTATTTGCAATCGAACTGTATTGCTTTGTTGAGCCCTTGTGTGTTTGATCGAGACCAGTATAGTATATTTGTATTTCCTGCCACCCTGACTCATGGCTTCATGGTCCAGACCTGCTAGTTCCGATAAATAATTCCTTGAGTAAGTGGGATGGGGAGAAAGGGTAGTATCATAAGGCAAGATGAACGTCAACCATCACATTCGGAGCAACGTCTTCTCGATGCAATTCTGCTGCCATAGCTGTACAAAAATAACGGAATCGTCAATTTATTCTTAGAAACGCGTGAGATTCTTTTTCAGTTCAGCCTTGCCTAATTATATGAGCAGCACAGCGGAAAAGAAGCAGAACCTCTTTGTACGTGCCCCGTTTATAATATTTGTCGCAGCACAGCGAGATGGAATAGAACATGGTTAGTGAAAATGTTGTTAAGCTATAATAACGTCTGCTGAGTCTTTGCCTAGCTTGCTTTAGCGTGACCTCTTCTGCAATTCTAGATCGTGGAATCAGCGATTGGTAAGTTGTTTTGGCGACCATATTTCCCATTTGAAATATGGGACCCACAAACGTTTGCACCAGCAACATTCCTACTGATGCGGCGATGGTCGCTCTTACTTCTCTCGATTATCATTACTTGTCAACCTCGCATATTTATGGCAACTTGTCTTGTTGATAAACATTCCATCCATAGCCGTTTTGATAGTCCTCACGATCACGAGTGTTTATTTCTGAACATTATTGGAGCGGGGGCACAATACATGAAGGAAATTGGTGGGCCTTAATGGATTGAGGGACACACTTTTGAGGTTTCCATGATAAAAGTTAAAATTAACGGGAGGCAAAGCCAACATTTAGGGGGCACTTGCTCCCACAAAAGTATATAAAATAGCACCCCTGCTCAGTTTGCATCCAGTCCACAATGTCGGATGGGATTTCACCGAGGTGAAGCTTTGCTGAAGTTGAAAAGAAAAGCGAAAGAGTCATGCGTTGCATATCTGAATACAACAATGTGTTGCTATTATGGATCAAGGTTTTCCAGAAATAGAACATAACATAAATTGACTGGAAAGAATGGCATCAAAAACGCCATGTTCCTGAATTTGTACTGCGATCCTCTACTCTCGCCAGGACGGTTGCTACGATTAACCTTTTATGCTAGATGTCCTTTATATCATTTTCATAGCGTGTGTAGCACCACATTTAGGGAGGTCCATGAAGTCTGTCATCTTACCTCTCATCTGTCCTTGCCCTGTCGCCATCATGCAGCTCCCTCAATGCCAATCCCTCCTTTCACCAAGAACTGCCCGTAATCACAGCCTGCCTCATCCTGCCCGATTGGCTTGTCCCCTTGAGGAAATTGTGAGCATTTGATTTGCATTTGTTTCATTAGCTCACTTATTACGATGAACAAGTTGGTGGATAACATTACCTATGAACATGTAGATGTTGACGGTTAGGAAGCTTCCATGCGGAAAGTGTGCCTGTGCTTTGAGCGGCTTATGAGAGGGTATCTTGCGACGGGAAATCCCCATCCACAACTGGGTGCATCCACCTGGCGCACCGGGGACCTGCACGAATACCGGCGAGAAACTCGGTCCTCCAATTCGGGAGATAATCCCGCAATCTGCATGCTTTCGCTCGTTCCGATGCGTTAGCTCCGACCGGACCGACTCAAGCTGTGGCTAAGCGCTCGCTGCCTGCGAGTGCACGAGTCTTGAGCCTGCGAGTCGAGTCCGTCCGAGTCCTGCTGCCGCGACCGACGCTAGCTGCAAATAGCGACCGCCTGAAAGCAGGCCGTCGGTGTCACCGTCGCCGTCTGGAATCCATCGGCACCGCAGCTGACTAATTAACCTGTCATCGACGTGACGTCATCCGTCATGGTGCGCCACGGGTGACGTCATCCGTCGTGGGGTGTCATCGGTGCGTCGTCATGTGTTCGGAACACGTTGCGTGCTCGACTGGGCGGCGCGGGGGGGGGGGCGACGGCACGGGCCCCGGCTAGTTCCGGAAGCAGCCACTTGCCCGAACCCGGTCC
The DNA here is from genome assembly GCA_034440615.1 of Ashinkailepas kermadecensis. NCBI lineage: Eukaryota > Metazoa > Arthropoda > Thecostraca > Neolepadidae > Ashinkailepas > Ashinkailepas kermadecensis. The sequence goes on from JAOTOM010005176.1 coordinate 409,095, forward strand.
CATTGTAGGCACTCTTGACGGGGTTTCGATGCTCGTTGGATGGTGTACTTATCGTTATTTAGGGCGTACCGTGAACCGCTACTAGCAACAGGAGGAAGGCAGTTGTTGACACCGATTATTATGAGCGAGGCTGATATCCGAGCCAGTCTGTTCTCGTGAATGTACGAAAAAAGCATGTGAGCGACACCACATGGTCCGGCTGTCACACTCTGAGAACCTTTCCAGCAAATCATGTCGCAACATCTCATTTCCTGCTTCCTTTACTCAAAATTAGACTGCTCCTCTGATTAGCTCATCATTTTAGCTACAGTTATTAGCTATAGCTATAGATATTTGATTAGCTAGCTCATAATTTTACCAGCTTACATCCTAGCATTTGCTCTGAGATTCTCACTTCTTCGTTCAAAGACAGATCACGCTGGCACAGTTTCCTGCTGGAGACGACATGTGGTACTCGTCGTCAACTGCCTAATTATGCGCCTGCGGCACGGGAGCACCATCGGCCGCCTCTGGCCCTCGCTCGTCCGCTGTCCTGAGTGGCGACCTGTGCCCCTAATGGCCTCTGCTGGTAGTGTACTTGCACTGGCCATCGGAGTGCTTCTATAAATGAAACTGATTTGGCGATAATTTACGTAATGTTATGTGACAGTTGACATGGATGTGTTTCGGCTTATATATGAAGAGCAGAAAAGCGGGTTTAGATCAAGTACTTCTTTTGAGCTCAAGATTAGTCTGGAACCGATCCAAGCAGAAAATCGCTCTACGCGTCTTGTTTGTTTTTTGCTGGCTTTGTGTGCTCTTTTACACCAATGGATAAACAGCGTTGCAAATAGTCGCAAATAGCGCGGGATGTCACGGCTGCGCTGCGAAATGTTCCATAGTGCCTCTGCCGTCACGTGACACTCACCGTGAAGTTCCCAGCCATAGCTGACTGTCGGGACCATGAACCAAGTGTGGCTCGTGGTCAGAGCTGGTGGTCGACAGTCACAAGCTGGTGATTTCGAGTTTGACTTGGGGGAGGGGAAGCCAGGAGAACTTGTGATTATTTGTACTGGTAGCAGTTATATCATTCTTTAGACAGAAATATTACCCGCCAAGTCGACGTGTCCGTGTTCAAGTTCATCATCAATTCCTCTTCTAATCGCATCAAGCTGCCAAGGTGTTGCTGGTGCAACGGCTCACATCTTGGGAAGATTATATCGACCACCTCGTGTGCATCACAAAAGCCTATGAGTGTCGGGGACGGGGGACCCTTGCCTCCCTAATCCGCCTTCCCTTCGTGGTGGACAACACCAACCCGCCGGTACCGCCGTGAGTCTGTCCCGGGTGTGCCGGAATGGAACGACAGAGGACCGGGTGTGGCTCTCCTCAACCACAGTCTGTAGCAGCGCTGCTACCCGGGAGGGCAAAGGTGGTGAGGCGCTGTCCCCCGGGAACTGAACACGGACGCGACATGGTCGCAATCAGACAATAAGGGAGAACTCCCTTTGTATTTGTATTACTTTGTATTAGGCACTGTGTTGGACCACATATGTTTTCGGTGCTAACATAGCGGATCTTTGCCGGCGACCCTTCTTTCCTTATTTATAGTCTCCCTGCATCGGCGCCCATCTGGATTGATTTAGTATGAAAAAGCTCTGACATTGCCTATTATCTTGACAGATGTGAATCCGGGAGGGCATCTCTACCAGAGTTCAATCAGCGGGAATCCACTGATGTCATGGGGTGAATGTTCGTGGCCTCGCATTCGGCCCTGGTCTGCCCACATTGTGGTCGGCCGGCCTGTCCACATTGTGGTCACCCGGTCTGTCCATACTGCGGTCACCCGGTCTGTCCATACTGTGGTCACCCGGTCTTCCTATACTGTGGTCACCCGGTCTGTCCAGACTGTGATCACCCGGTCTGTCCATACTGTGGTCACCCGGTCTGTCCATACTGTGGTCACCCGGTCTGCCGATATTGTGGTCACTCGGTCTGCCCACATCGTGGTCACCCGGTCTGTCCATACTGTGGTCACCCGGTCTGCCGATATTGTGGTCACTCGGTCTGCCCACATCGTGGTCACCCGGTCTGTCCATACTGTGGTCACCCGGTCTGCCGATATTGTGGTCACCCGGTCTGCCCACATCGTGGTCGGCCGGTCTTCCCACATCGTGGTCGGCCGGTCTGCCCACATCGTGGTCGCCCGGTCCGCCCACATCGTGGTCGGCCGGTCTGCCCACATCGTGGTCGCCCGGTCTGCCGCTATTGTGGTCACCCGGTCTGCCCACATCGTGGTCGGCCGGTCTGCCCGCATCGTGGTCGCCTGGCCTGCCCACATCGTGGTCGCCCGGTCCGCCCACATCGTGGTCGGCCGGTCTGCCCACATCGTGGTCGCCCGGTCTGCCCACATCGTGGTCGCCTGGCCTGCCCACATCGTGGTCGCCCGGTCCGCCCACATCGTGGTCGGCCGGTCTGCCCACATCGTGGTCGCCCGGTCTGCCCACATCGTGGTCGCCTGGCCTGCCCACATCGTGGTCGGTCTCAGCCGGTCTACACTGCGCCGGCCGCAGGTCCGAGTGCGTTGACACTGGCGGTCGTGTGCGGCCTCATTAGGCTCGCTGCGCTGTCCACCGCGCCGGTGGCGGCATTCCCCGGCGGCCGGCGGCTCCGCCTCCGCCGCCCGTCGAAACGTGCAGCCGGCTCTGAGCGCGCCCGCCGCGCCGCGCTCGCCCCAGAAGCGCCGAGAATGTCGCCGGCATCGGCGCCGATATTTGATCTCGTGGTCATTAGCGCACGACGCCGCCGTCCAGATACATCGCAGATAGTCGGCTGGCGCTGTTTATATCCGAACGCCTATTTGTTCAAGAGCGCCGAAATGGTAATGGAGTCGGGTAGTCGATTCCGGAGATAGAGTTTGAAAGTGCCACTGTTCCCGTGAAAGTTCGTCGTGCGTACCTCCCAATAATTGACTGCCACGAAAATGTACTTACACAAAGAGGAATATTGTATATCCCATCACCGATAGTTATTTGAATAGCAAGCTATGCATGATAAGTGATTTCCATTTCCGCATTGTTCCCTCCGATGACACATGAAGGCCCTGCAAGAAAGTCAAATTGCTTTGCTTGACACGAAGGCTTTCTTGAAAATGTGCACTGCGCACAGCCATTTTGCACCTTCTACTTTTGTTTAATATATACCTTGTCTAGAACTGATATCCGTGACTTTTAACCAGAACCAATGAAGTCGATGGTTTTTTCCAAATTATGGGAAAGGGAGCAACTCGTCCTTGTGGTTTTTCGTGTCTGAACGCTTTGAGTGATTATCACAGAACTTGATGACTTTTCTTAAATGTCATTTCTACACACGGCGCCGATTTATCCAATGTTCTACTTTGCTAACGGGCGGCTCCAGGGGTGAGTTTTCGGAGACATCTTCGAAAAGAAAAGCATCAGTTTTTGTCACTTTATAACGTGCATGGGTTTTGAATTCTGTAGCGTCGAAAGCAATTAACCGATCATCCCCGAATCTGGCAGCCAATATAGAAAAGAGCATTGGCTAAGTGACTTGGAAGTTTGCAGGCGATATACTCACCAGGTGTGCGTCCAGTGCGGGTAAAGACCTTGCGAAAAAGGTTTGGTGCCGATGTTCGTGCGATTGGTGATGCTGAGAAGCTACAGAGCTGCGTGAAATATTAAGAGACAAACGAGAACGTCTTAGGAAATCTCGAAAGTATGCCTTGGTGAGGAGCGGATAAAGGTGATTTTTGGAAGGATGACGATGCAGAACAATTGTTTTCAAATATTACCGGAAAATATCGTGGCAGGTATTATAAGGCTATCGTGCGGAGCATCCGGAAGTCAGAACTTGCATAACTTCCTAGGGGCAGATACACATTGGATATGACGTGGGACCGAGCTACATTCTGTGTGTGCATATAATATTAGAAATTTAGTTTTTGTTCTTCATATATAAACACAATGAAAATACTAGCGCACATTTCTGAAGTTCAGAACTAATTTTTCGGCGAGAGGCGGCTCCAGGCAAGTTGCTCGGGAGGCATGCTCTTAATGAAATCCACGAGGTGTCATATATTCGCACGCTTGTCATCAAGTATGTTGAAAATGTTTGTTGCAAGGTGATTATGTGCGTTTTGTCTTTTCTGGAATCAATTTAGTTGTCAAGGCCTGTCCAAGGATGGCTAATAGGAGTTAGGAATATTTTCCCAACTTTATGTTCGAGTGCAGAAACTGAGGCATCTATCCGCTGCTTGAAGATTTGAGCAGATATTTTAGCCTATTCAGAACAGTTTTTCATGTGTGCTACTATGAAAGGCCATACCAGGGAAGGTTTCTGGAAGGAATGTATTGCTTCAGTTGTGTTTCATTTTCACGTTGTCAGTTTTCTAGTTTAGTCTGGGTTCATATCGATTTGTGAAGACTCCTGTCCTAGTATCCATGAAAATCTGAATAAACTTTGATTTAGCATCTGAAGAAAACTTTTATGAAAAAAGTGGTGTAATCGAAAGGTAGCAAATCATACGCGAACTTCAAAGTATGCGAACATTTGATCACCACTATCTCCAACACAAGGTGCCTGCCTTTCCCTATGTGCTGATTCTGCCCTTTCCGAGGTGTGTTATTGTTTGGGCACCTATGTCCGTAGTCTGAATCATCTTTGGTGGGGATAGCACAACTCTACTCTTTGAATTGGAATTACGAAAGGAAGGAGAATGTCCTATTATAATTTCGCCAATTTGACATGCCCGGATAGGCATATGATTTGGGAAAATCAAAGCATGCGTATCTCATCTGAAATCACTTTTCATTGGCTGTAGAATGGCATCGGGAATGACAAAATTGGCTACGAAATGCGGGAGCGATGACGTCTGGAATTTTCTCTCGTTTTGCCATGACTGCATAGTTCCTGAATCCACCCCTCATAATTTTATAGATGTAATCCATTGAGATATAGATGACGTCACAACGAATCGACCGCCATTTTCCACGTGAAAGCTGGTAGGTTAACTTAGCTCTTTCGTAATGGGGTTAACAGAGAAAGCTTTGCCTGAAGAGATTCCGAGCTCTTAGGCGGAATAATGGCGTTGGAATAAAAAGGCTTGACGTATATTTTGTACTTAATACATTCTGGAAATGGAAGCTACGTATGCTCAAAAGTGAAAAGTTGAGCCAGTAGATCAAGATACTTTACCCTCTTGGTACTTATAACATATTCAATGCTTAGACAACGTACAATATTAACAGCTTACATAGACGCAACCAGGGATTTCCTATAGGGGCTAACCAGTGGCGCAACCACGATTTTGCTTCAAAAAGTGTCTGACTAATCCCACTCCCTCTCGAAATCAAATTACTCCTCGGACTTCTGGCATTGCATGGCAGGCCAGCTGTTCCAGTCATAGCTGCCAGACTACTGTTTTAGTTACAGTTGGCAATACATATGACGCTATTGCTGATTTCTATGTATCACCAAATGTATTTCCATGAGCTTCAGCCATTGTTGTCGAAATTGTTGTTGGCTATTCTTCACAATCAACAATGGTTGTTGAAATCTGCTTGTCACACTAAAATCAGTTCGCATCATCGTAGTTATTTCGTTAGTCGTCGAGTGCAAAAATATCACGCCATCAAATCATTAGTTATTTGCCTGAGTTGTGAGATGTGTACATCATGTGTGAAGGTTTATTCAAATTATTTGTGTTGCCATCACAATAATTGATCTGTTTTGAGCCTGTTCTGGTCCAAATCTTGCCATCCAACGCCATAGGCCCAATGTTAAATGTTCCAACTTACTTGTGTGGCACTGGCAACACCAGAAATACACAAATGTTCACCGCTGGTGTGTACCAAAAGTAATTATTTATGGTCCACCCCGGTCCCTAGCCTCCAACAGACGATGACAGTATGCTTCTTCACAGTGCGTAAGCACATTTCAGAATATAATGAAAATTAGGGACGCGCTCAGGCATAACGGCAGGCCAGCATGGCCTGGGCCGTTCAGAGCTATCAGGGCGGCTAGGATGTCTTTCATCTGCTAAGATGGCTTGCGATGCTTTTAGAAGCATCACTTCATAATGGAAGAACAGAGGACAATGCGACTATGAGGAGTATTTATGGAACTTTTGCACGTTTTTTATTACGTGGCATTTGCTCATGAACACTTCTGCATTTCCATCCAATATCGAAGGCTGGCAACCTTATCCACGCGTGGGGAACAACTCACATGAACACTTCTGCATTTCCATCTAATATCGAAGGCTGGCAACCTTATCCAGGCGTGGGGAACAACTCACAATGTTTACCGTTGTAATGTCACACGGTTCACGTCTATGCAAGCCATCACAACCAAGCCAGCCAACCAGTCACAGTACCCATAGCACTTCATGGCTCACCATGGTTTCCCATGGTTTCCCATGGTTACCGCCGATATAAGGTGTGAGTGTCCGTGGCCAGTGACAGACTGACCTGACCGCACATACATATCAGCACTGCGCTCTTGCGGTAGAAGTGTGCACTTTGAGTCATGCGGTCGCCCAATAGGTGTCATGGTACTACACCAGCCGTGACAGACAAAACAATGGAATATTACGATAATTCTGCAAACACTATTACAATGTCATTCAGCTAGCCGTAGAACATGCTTCAATGTGCTTATCCAAACGACAGAATTTGTGTAGTGTGTGTTATGAGTGTGATTATGATATAATTGCCAGATTCGTGGGTATAATACTCTTATAGTAGACGTAGTGCACTGAACGCACATTTACCTACTATTTGATCACTAGTTTTTATTAAAGTGAACACTGATCTTCTGTCTCTGTGCTCCTCTTGTGTGCCAAGCGTCCAGGTTTTCTTTTTTCAGCCCAGTATGGTCCTTGCTTCCTGCCGTATCAATAGGATTTCAACAAATATTTCGGAAATTTAGTTGAGACCAAATTTATCCAATAGTAGATGACACCATGTGCGATTCAATGCGCATTGTGGCAAGGCATATTATTCACTAGCGAATGCTTGTGTAGGATTACGACAGCACAATAATGATCAATTCACCGTTTCCGGAAGGGCATAAATGACATTGAATTAACAGCGTCGCTCATCATAAAGCCACATCACGCAACGAGCCACAACGCAGTCCCCCAACAATCCTACATGAATTTCAAATTCCCAAAGTAACCAACTTCACTGTCAAGTGTTGTGCTTTCTCTTCTTGGCGGAGGGTTGCCGAAAAAGATCACAGAGCTAGACTCGGAACGTGAAGGGATACAGGCTGGCCTGTACTGGCCAGCCAGTACAGGCTCCTCTGTATTTGAGAGCTCCCCTGTATTACAGGCTCCCCTGTATCCCCTACACTCTCGGAGGTACCTCCGAATGTGGCGTCAGCCGTGAGGGACCCGCCACAGAGAAACACTGGCACGCATTATCAGCCCCTCTAACGATCGTCGGCGAACGCTAATTGACCGCCCAGATGAATCGTAAGTGACAGGGCCAGAAGGCTCAATTTCCCTGGCGGAACCGGCGCCAAACGGCCGTAGCGACGTGATCAGATAGGCTGACCGGCCGGCCGACCCCTTTCTAATTACTCTCGATTTCTGACTAATTCCGATTGCCGTCACCACTGGCCTGGGAAACGCCGGCCGACCGGGACCATGGGAAAGGTTGGCCTGTCCGCTTACCCGTTAGTCTGTCTGTCTGTCTGTCTGTTTGTCTGTCTGTCTGTCTGTCCGTCTGTCTGTCTGTCTGTCTGCCTGTCTGTCTGTCTGTCTGTCCGTCTATCTGTCCGTCTATCTGCCTGTCTTTCTGCCTGTCTGTCTGCCTGTCTGTCTGTCTATCTGCCTGTCTGTCTGTCTGTCTGTCTGTCTGTCTGTCTGTCTGTCTGTCTGTCTGCCTGTCTGTCTGTCTATCTATCTATATGTCTGTATGTCTGTCTGTCTGTCTGTCTGTCTGTCTGTCTGTCTGTCTGTCTGTCTGTCTGTCTGTCTGTCTGTCTGTCTGTCTGTCTGTCTGTCTGTCTGTCTGCCTGTCTGTCTGTCTGTCTGTATGTCTGTCTGTCTGTCTGTCTGTCTGTCTGTCTGTCTGTCTGTCCGTCTGTTTGTCTGTTTATCTGTTTGTCTGTATGTCTGTCTGTCTCTCTGCCTGTCCGCCTCTCTGTCTGTCTGTCTGTTTTCTATCCGTCTGTTTTCCTGTTTGTCTGTCTGTCTGTATGTCTGCCCGTCTGTCTGGCTGTCTGTCTGTCTGCCCGTCTGTCTGTCTGTATGTATGTCTGTCTGGCTGTCTGTCTGTTTGTCTGTCTGTATGTATGTCTGTCTGTCTGTCTGTCTGTCTGTCTGTCTGTCTGTCTGTCTGTCTGTCTGTCTGTCTGTCTGTCTGTCTGTCTGTATGTCTGTCTGTCTGTCTGTCTGTCTGTCTGTCTGTCTGTCTGTCCGTCTGTTTGTCTGTTGATATGTTTGTCTGTCTGTCTGTCTGTCTCTCTGCCTGTCTGCCTCTCTGTCTGTATGTCTGTTTTCTGTCCGTCTGTTTGCCTGTTTTGTCTGTCTGTCTGTCTGTCTGTCTGTCTGTCTGTCTGTCTGTCTGTCTGTCTGTCTGTCTGTCTGTCTGTATGTCTGTCTGGCTGTCTGGTGACATGGAGTCTACGTAACGGCAGCGGCAGTTGATGAGGCAGAGCACGCGCCCGGAGAGAGTATCTGGAGTGCGTTCTCTCTGGGCACCTGCGAGGAAGTGGACGTGACTGTCGATACATGTTTGGAATAGGCGGGCGAAATGGCGATGATTACATGTCTGGTAGGATGATCCGCTTCACCGCACATCCTGGGAGCGGTGACATTAATGATGAATCACACGACCGTCCAAGAGTCCTGCGAGAACGGTGGAAATGTGCCACCTTGACAAAGGCTGTCGACAGCGCCTCGGCCATTTTTCGGCAAGAGAAATGACGGTGTGGGTATCAGTTCATTGGAAAGCCGGCCCGCCCCTCCGATTGATGCAGTGTGTATTGTGAGGCCCCGTTGGCCGGGCGGCATGTTCGGCCTAATGATGCTGGACGGCGTGCTGGGCGGCCTGTGGGTGGCAGATGTTGGTGCAAATTGCCAGCTCGCTTGTCCCACATCGCATCAGACTTTCATACCGGTGTGTTAGAACCCAACAACATAGGCGCAGATACAAATGACTCGGGGGTAGCGTGGTGCTCCGAGGTTGTTCAGCATTATTCTTATTTTTAACATTAGTCTATAATTTTAGCTTTGAGCATTTTGGCGTTGCAATGGAAAAAATGTACTAATTATTTACCCCGAAACTTTTGAAGGTATTTCTAAATTCTTGAGAAATATTAGAAGAAAAATTGGGGTCCAGGCTATTACGAGCGAGAGCAAAGCCTGATCGAGTATCTCCCGTACATATGCGACAAAGGCTCAGACGAGCAGCCGAACCACCACACTTTTGAAACCATTACAGCTATTCTCTTTTCTTACAGCGTTGCCGGTTCTATCTTCCGCTCAGAATGAGACCCTGTCGTTTAGTTTTGACTTCTGACAACTTTCACGTCACTCGCACCGTGAATTACTCTTCGTTTCCGTCAAAGAAAGTGTTCTGCTTCGACACTAAGCGCGCAGTTCGAGCCGGTTCGCCACGTACGTAGTTCGAGCCGGTATGCCACGTACGTAGTTCGAGCCGGTATGCCACGTACGCAGTTCGAGTCGGTTCGCCACGTACGTAGTTTGAGTCGGTGTGCCACGTACGCAGTTCGAGTCGGTTCGCCACGTACGTAGTTCGAGCCGGTGTGCCACGTACGCAGTTCGAGTCGGTTCGCCACGTACGTAGTTCGAGCCGGTATGCCACGTACGTAGTTCGAGCCGGTATGCCACGTACGCAGTTCGAGTCGGTTCGCCACGTACGTAGTTCGAGCCGGTATGCCACGTACGTAGTTCGAGCCGGTATGCCACGTACGCAGTTCGAGTCGGTTCGCCACGTACGTAGTTTGAGTTGGTGTGCCACGTACGCAGTTCGAGTCGGTTCGCCACGTACGTAGTTCGAGCCGGTATGCCACGTACGTAGGCGACTCGGCATGCGTCGCTGTGAGTTGCCGCCGGAGGTGGTTGCCATCGGCCCGCAGTCCCCTGCCGACGCTGCGACTGCAGCCAGCAGCGTCAGCTGAATGGTCCAAGGCGGAACAGGTGCTGAAAACGGGACCAGTGCTGGCCGAGCACAGAGTGCGTTCAGTAATATTTAGGACGAAAAACTGTACCGATACAAACTTGACGTCATGTTGGTCTGGAAGGAACTACTTGTGCCCAGACGCAATAGTCACACTGGCCACAGCAAGTCAAGATGTGAAACGCGGGTCAACAAATCGCTGATTGTTGCTCGTTTATGTTTCTTGACCACCTGCTAATTTTGGCAAAGTGTGGTGTGGAAATTAGAAGGCATGTGATGGGCTCTTGAATAGGGGTTAACGGATAGTTGGCCAGGGGTAATACCGTTCAGTGGAAGGCAACCGCGGCCCAGTAATCAGAATTAGGAAGTATGTCATCTCCGGATTTCTTTAATTTTAATTTAATATAGATGCTACACATTTAATATATTTGATTTAATATATTAATATACTTAATTTATTATATTAATATATTTTATTTAATATATTAATATATTTCATTTAATATATCTTGCAGATATAGCCTAAGTTATATCTGTAATGTATTTGCATGAAGTGGCTGTTGCTCAAAGCTGCGAAAAAGAAGTTTGCCGTCTGAGCCGTAATCACAGGTCAGTAATGTTTCGGCGCCACCTCATATATTTATCGTAACCATGCTTAACTGGAGCGCTTTTTCAGGACCGCCATACATGCATCAGCCAGTGTCACCATAAAAGTTCATCTTCGGTGAATTATTACGCGCGCTAACTTCTAAGAGGAAGCGTAAACAAGATGAGCTCCGACGGCTCGGCTGCAGCGGCAAAACAGCGCGAGATGCCAAAGCGCGCCGAGGAAGCCGACTGGAGCGCCAATCGTGCTGCAGAGCGGCGGCACATTCTCTGAAGTGTTCAGTCGCGACTAATCCGTGTATGGTCGCGCCCTCCGGCATCGCACCAATAAGCCGAACCTCGCGTAGCACACGCCGCAAGGCGACGGTGCAGGTCCCAGGCAGCGAGTCGGCCCACACAACATTGGCCCTTGGTCGTCCCCGAGGTGCCGTCACGATCGGAGGTCCGGTATCGTGCTGAACCGCCGGTGGTGGTGAAGTGGAGGTCAGTTTGGGTTGGCTGTCGGGGGTCAGCGTGACAGTATCAGCGCCGCTGCCGGGCCGATTTTGTGCGCGTCCGATACGAACTGACGTGTGCCCTAATCACCAGTGAGAAGCGCGCGCGCGCGTGCGTCGGATAACAAGGAGACGCGGCGTCGACACGACCGCACATAGCCGCTGCCGGTCCGGCAGGCCACGTCTGAGGTCGGGGTCAGAGCACAGAGGTCAGCAGCGAGGTCACGTGAGGACATTGGTGGAAACGAAGGTCGGGGATAAGTGACAGAGATCAGGAAACGGTGTCATAGATCAGAGATAGGTGTCAGAGCTAAGGGATGAGTACTAGAGGTCAGGGATAGACGCTTGAGGTTTGAAGTTAGATGTGTAGATTGTGCACTACATAATTTGCGCATCGTGGATTCTGTGCAGCCTTCTGTGCTGGAAAAGAGCATAGAGGTCGTAGGCAATACCACCAAGGCTTAAGGAAGCCCCTCGAGGCTTGGGGAGGGGGTACACCCAGTTGTATGTGTAAAAACTTCCTGAACCGAAATGTCGGAACATCTAATGGGAAGCAAGGCAAAAGGCCTTTGAGTAGATGAGGAGAAGGGGAATTTGCTGGCCTGGTGGACAGGTGAAGCGTTGACAATTACTTGGTGAAAAATGAAAATCCTTGCAAAAAGATTATGACAAAAACTTGAGAAAGGAATCGGGAAGGACAAACTCTACTTGGCGCCGTTGGGTGTCCGCCTCTGGTGGGCCCACATTTGAGAGTGATGGAACAGATGACAGATGTAGTGCGAGAGGTCGATGTGAAGCCACGAATGGTTAGTGTGCGGCGCAGATGGCAGAACTCACTGAGGTAGTTAATTTACCGCCGAAGGTCTCAGTGAGATCAGCGGAGGTCTTAATCAACCAGCTCAGCGATCACTTCTCTTAAATTATGATGCCGATTGATTAAAAGCAGTGCCCGTCACCCGCTGCACTATCCAGGTCTGCCGTCCATCCGTCAGTTCATTTATCAATTTACCAGGAGTGCGGTGCTAAATCACCCCCAACGGGGAAGCCTGCGGCGACGTCCAAGCAGCGGTTTGGCGCACTGTGCTCAAAGCAAACAAAACCGAGCCACCTACCGCCGAAGTGCCCGACGTGCTTAGTCACTGACATCAGCAGTTCTATTTATGTAAACGCCCGTCAAAAGTGGACTCGTCTGCACTGAAGTTAAGCTCAAACCACTGACGCCATCGGTCTCCAGCGGACAAGAGACAGATATTCATCACATTCCAGATGATTTCACTTGACTTGCATTGTCAATCAGATGAGTGAAGCGGAAATGTCCAACTACCCCACGTGCGGCGGCCCGAAAATGCTACTCTGTCACGTGAAAACTTTCCCAACAGCTTTCACCGCTGATTACTGTCGATTCGTTTCACAATATATAGAAGAGCGAAGGAACGTGTGAATTATGTGTGCAATGGGGCGCATGTGATGACCGTTTCAATGACTTCATACCATGCAATTCCCATATGACTACTGTAGCTCACCATGGTTAATACAGCCCCTTTAGCAGTGGTGGGCCTCAAGTACGTACTATTAACCACGGTAACCCTGGTTAATGGGCATGGCTCCCAAATACTGATAGCATTATCTCCCCTGCGCCAACTTCTGTTCCTGCAGCTACTCATTCCGAAGCGGTAGCTGTTCAATTTCGCCAATTGGTGCAGGCAGGCAATTGAAATTCCGTTTAATAAAATATGAACAGTAAGGCGAAATGATTCCCTTCTGCTTCACACTTTCCTCGTCAGGTTATTTCAGAACCCTTTAGTACACCAACGGAGTTCGTCGCTCCCTTGAGGAAATGAAAGCATGCGGTCAGAATCGCCTTGGCCTCAGACAAACTTTGGCGATTAAATCCGGCTTATACGCTTAGCAATGTTTCTGGAACAGCAGGGGTGGATTTAAGCACGGAAAATGGTGGTAGTCTTAGGATGTTTCATTCGTCTATGCACTTTCAGTCGAATATGATCTGTAGGATAAAATCGATGTCCTGCAAGTATTTCGCTTACGTGTGTTTTAAGCTTCAGACCAATGGAAAGGCTATCTACGTAAAGACAGGACACATGTGTGCCTGCCTGTCTGTGTACCCAAAGCCACAAGTGTGCCTGCCTGCCTCCAAAAGACAATGCACATGTGTGCCTGCCTGCCACAAGTGTGCCTGTATGCCTGTGTGCCCGAAGACAATGCACATGTGTGCCTGTCTGCCTGTGTGCCCAAAGACAGGACACACGTCTGCTTGTCTGCCCGTGTGCCCAAACTGATTGATGGAGATTCCATGGCTCTTGAGAAGGCATTTTCGCCTTAAAACTGACATTGGCGCTCGTCTTGTGACTGGACACAGGCGTTTTGTACTGCGCCGGACTCGGCTGGCGGGACATCGCAGTACATTATCCGGAGCTATTTGGAGTTGTTTCAATTTTGAGTACCCACGAACTAATGTTTCTCATAATTAAGATGGTCATCAATGCACGCATGTTATCGGAACACAACGTATTCATACACGATCGTTAATTGGTCTTGGAGAGCAACGGAACTTTAGACAACTTCTAAACATGTAATAATGTGATATTTCTCGTGACAGATGCAGCTGTTTCGTTGTGGCATTGTAAGCGTGTCGACTACAAATGCGCGTCTCCATAAACATCTCAGAGAATATATGCGAGGGAGGTCATTATCAGGTGGCTGGTAGGGGAATGAGCGGAGAAGGTTGAATGAGACAGGTGAGTCAACATGCACTGCATTAACCAAAGTCGATTCCCCAGGCGTCTATAGTTCCAGCTGCTTATTTCACGTGTATTTCACATGTGTACGAAGTCTAGGCTGATCATCAATGGTCTAAAATATCTTCGGCTAGCCCTGACCATCTCCAGCCTGTGTTATCAGAGATCGTAACTAGAAGTGACGAGTGAGATCAATCGGGTAGACTTTGGCGCGAGACGGAGAGACGGAGAAGTAAATGCGATTGTGTGAGCAAATACAGATGAATCAACGTTAAAAGCAGCGCATGAGTCGTATAGTTTACGACGAGACCTCTCTGCCTTATCCACCGAATGTGCGCCGGCTTCTGTTTTTCTGCCCGTCTCTTCCACCGGTCAGTGGCAGGTCCTTGACATGTGACATCAAACGGGTGGCAGAGTGTCCACGTGTGTCCACATCCTACCAGGACCGGTCCCGGGCCGACCCGCCGACACGTATGGCGTCAGACGGGTGGCAGAGTGTCCACGTGTGTCCACATCCTACCAGGACCGGTCCTGGGCCGACCCGCCGACACATGTGGCGTCAGACGGGTGGCAGAGTGTCCACGTGTGTCCACATCCTACCAGCACCGGTCCCGGGCCGACCCGCCGACACTTGTGGCGTCAGACGGGTGGCAGAGTGTCCACGTGTGTCCACATCCTACCAGGACCGGTCCCGGGCCGACCCGCCGACACTTGTGGCGTCAGACGGGTGGCAGAGTGTCCACGTGTGTCCACATCCTACCAGCACCGGTCCTGGCACCCGCCGACACTTGTGGCGTCAGACGGGTGGCAGAGTGTCCACGTGTGTCCACATCCTACCAGCACCGGTCCTGGGCCGACCCGCCGACACGTGTGGCGTCAGACGGGTGGCAGAGTGTCCACGGTGTCCACATCCTACCAGGACCGGTCCGGGCCGACCCGCCGACACTTGTGGCGTCAGACGGGTGGCAGAGTGTCCACGTGTGTCCACATCCTACCAGGACCGGTCCCGGGCCGACCCGCCGACACTTGTGGCGTCAGACGGGTGGCAGAGTGTCCACGTGTGTCCACATCCTACCAGGACCGGTCCTAGTCCGACCCGCCGACACTTCTGACGCGCTGAAGCCTCTTCGCACGTGCGCCTTTGATGTCTCAAACATGCACTGCGCCGGGCGGCGTCAGTGCCGCTACACTGCACGCGACATCGCCTCTGCTGCAGGTCGGGGTGGCTTCCGGCGTGTGGGTGCACGACGCAAGGCTCTGGCTTGGCGGACGGGCCGGGGGAAACGTGTCCCTCGCAATAACTCAGCACATGTGTTTGCCCTCGAAATGTTCCGATGCAAGAACGTGTTGCTCAATGTTTGTCAACGGACGGGAACCGCTGGAAAAAAGAAGAGGGGGCAGCGCTCCACCCCCCACCCCACAATTTGGACGAGATTAGCATTTATCCTATGGGTTTTGCATGGAAGGAACTTCAAAATTCCTCTTGCCACCCCCTCCCCCACCCCACCCCAACTTTGAGACAGCTTCCGTGCCACTGCCGTTTGCCCGCCTTAGATTCTGAAGAAGATAATTTGCTTGCCACATACGGGATTGGTACCCGTACTGAATAAAAGCCGCCTCCAGTGCAGCGTATTATTTTGAGGACTTCTAAATTATCTCAGCTAACCTGTAGGAATGCCTTAACGTGCATACAAGCTAACCCGTAGGAATGCCTTAACGTGCATACAAGCTAACCTGTAGGAATGCCTTAACGTGCATACAAGCTAACCCGTAGGAATGCCTTAACGTGCATACAAGCTAACCCGTAGGAATGCCTTAACGTGCATACACCGCATCCAAGTACCTCCGGAACCTTCAATTTTCTCACATTGGACACGCTTCAGTAGGCTTCAGGTACTTGTTACTGAGCCCTTTCGAAACCCCTCTCGGATGTTCCCATGTGTAGTGGCACGTGTTACAATTTGCCTGGCTGTGCTCTGACAGTACTTACGGCATGCCTTGACCTCATGCGTGTTTTTGCTTTTGCATCATTCATATTGCTTCGCTGGGAAACTTCACAAGATTATGGAGCCTACACCGAAAATATCTCAACGTGGGAGCTGATTCCTTTGTCGCCGTCCGATCCCATTTCTCTGGCAGAATTCAAGCCGGATTTTGAAGTGCAGTCACGGTCCCGGTACACTGGCTGTTGGCTGTAGAAATGGACTTCAAGTCCGTAAGTGCATTGTCCGTTTGTCTGTCAATACCAGTGCTCTCCTTATCAGCGTTGATCCACGTTAATTGCCAGCTGATTTAGATCAAAGACAAAGTCTGTGTTTGGAATCGATTTCATGCCTTATTGAATTCCAGAGGCAAACGCCTAGAACTGTTGTACAACAGAGCAAGCCAGAACACGTGGGAGTGAACCTCAGTGCAATGCTGAAGAGCGGCCGAGTATATTAATGTACATTTTACCGCTTTGATCCTAAGCCAAGATAGTCGCTTCAATTTAGCATATGTTTACATTCACACTTGTAGACTCGCCGATCTCGTCTGGATATAAACGCATAGTTGAATTATGGGCAAGCACTTATTTCTTGCTGAATGTTTCGACTGGAATGCCATGGAAAAGTTGGCCCTGTTAACGAATGCAGTGACCGTCAAGCCGATGCTCACCAATGTGTCTCATGCCATGAGGACACTTTAGCACTGAAATACTCCGAACTAAGCGCAAATGCCACCACCGGTTCAACGTTCTGTTGTGAGCTGCCGCACTGAGTAAATTACCGCGGTGCTAAACACAGCCGTCACTTCCGTGACGTTTTGACTGTGAACCACCGGTGACTGGCAGACGCTCTGGAGTCGCGTCCAGCGCTCGGTCGAGTCCAGGAGGCCAGGGCGTGGATCGGCATGGATGTGACGAAACACTGGAAGTCCCAGCAGTGCAAGCTTCACCTGAGTGATTGATTAGACTTGGCTTAGACCGAGCTGTTGGCAAGCGACCATGTAGCGCTCAAATTTGCACAGTTCTGCATGGGAACAATCTGAATGATGTTTTTTAGTCAGGCATGTGGGAAGATGACGGGCAAGTCTGACTCGGCTGGGCTGAATCGATGCTCCTTGTGTTTAAAACTTGGCGACACGCTCAAAGGACGGGGGACAAGTCTGGCCTTATTGCGATCCTTCAATACGAATAGATGAGACAAAAAGGAAGCGTGCGCTTTGCATGGATACCGGGGTTAAACAAATGCACGGAACAAATGTTGGCCGACGTGTTTCCTTCGCTCACTGTGCCACGGAACACGACCAGGGGCTCGTTGGTCAGCCATCCATCCACTTAGGTCACAACTGAACGCGAAGCAGGCTTGTGAACACGGAACACGACCAGGGGCTCGTTGGTCAGCCATCCATCCACTTAGGTCACAACTGAACGCGAAGCAGGCTTGTGAACACGGAACACGATCAGGGGCTCGTTGGTCAGCCATCCATCCACTTAATTCACAACTGAACGCGAAGCAGGCTTGTGAACACGGAACACGATCAGGGGCTCGTTGGTCAGCCATCCATCCACTTAGGCCACAACTGAACGCGAAGCAGGCTTGTGGAATATAGCATTTCAACTAAATTACAGCATGGTATAAATAATCCACACACCCTGTCGTCGCCACAGTCATTCGCTGATGAGCCACAAGTGGCCTCCAGTGACTAATCATTTGACCCGGCGCACCGACTGGTGATTACACCGGTGACGCACCACGGCGCGCTGCACCGGCCGCACCAAGCGCTGCACCAGACCATTGCACCGGTGACGCACCACGGCGCGCTGCACCAGACCATTGCACCGGTGACGCACCACGGCGCGCTGCACCGGCCGCACCAAGCGCTGCACCAAACCATTGCACCAGCGCCGTCGCAGTGGCTGCACACTTCAGCCGCACCAGAGCCCGGCGCGGCGGCACGTCACGTCACGTCACGTCACGTCACGTCACGTCACGTCACGTCACGTCACGTCACGTGACGAGCCGACCCGCGCAAATCCGCCGACGGCCGCGGCGGGATTTGCGCCCTCGCCGCGACACCGGCGGCGCGGCTTAATTGTCGCGGCGCGGCGCCGATTGTCGACCGCCGCCGACACCGACTCGGCGGCCCAGGTCACCAGCGGCCGCCGCGTCGCCCGGATGTCCGGGTCGTGACCCGACTGATGGAACACCAGCACCGTCAGAACACCAGGTCAGCGGACTCGCTCAGATCCAGCCAAGGAGTGGATGTTGGTTCGGTCGCATGAGCTGGTGTGAACTGTGCGCCGATTTGTTGTGAAAAGTGACCACAGGCCGTCCGACACAAGCTGGTGTGCCACCTGTGTTGTATAACTGCGCTACCTGATGCACAGTAAGCGCAATAGATCCTATGGCATGTGGGGTCGCTGCCTCTCATCTGGAAGGCAAAATAGGTGAAGCCAAATGTGGGTCCTCCTTGACAGGATGATGATGAGGGCATCCATATATCGTGTTAATCAGGACTCTCTGATCGGACTTTTCATCGCGGCTAGTTCTGATAATTGGGTATAATCCATGAAACAGCGTACGTTAGCTCGCCATTGGGCATTTGTCTCTAGAAAACACCATGCGGTTATACTGGCGAAAAGAAGCAAATTGCATATGGAGCTGTGTACCTCTCAACGCTAAACATCTTGCCTTCTTGCAAGGCACCGTGCGTGCGATCTCTTCTTTCTGCTCTGAAGTATTGCTGTGGCAGATTTTCACTGACAGCACTACCACCTGCGTGTTTAAAGAACAAGCCAGGGTTGTAATGTTTTATCCAGAGATCATCCGCCGTAAAAATAAAACAAATTCAGGGAGTAGGACGGACATAATAAACCTTCTACTTGCTGATAATACATAAAGCGATAAACCGGTACTTCCAGGGGGTATAGGTTCGCTAGGATCCGGGATATTTAGTAATCTTTTATCAAACTTGGATGTTTTGTAAGCAGTGCAGGCTGGTGTTTATCAGCATGTTTCTTTGTAAGTCAATGAATCTTTTAAGACAACGAGAACCAGCTATTTACAGTGCTTAACAACCTTACATACGGTTTCCTGAGTGTCTTGTGCTATCTGTAGCAGGACACTTAGTTAGTCGCAGGCTGGCTGGTTTACAGCGTAAAAGGCAGCGAAGTGCTATGATTTTCTAATGACGTGGGCTTGCTATCAGGTGCTGAACATAGCCATGACTATGAACCTGCTTGCGGTCTGAAAATCATAGCACCGAGTTGCAATAGCTCTCTTAAAATCAATATCAAGAAGGGATTTTGATGGCGGAGTACACGTACAGTGGACGCCACTTCCCCAAGGGGTGACGGTATCTCTCCGGGGGGGCTTCTGATTTCATTCAGGGGCGCATCCGGCTGAACATTCCAGACGAATAGGCAGTAGATCCTTACCGAAGGAACGTTTTTCCATCATAAGGGTACACCCTTACGTTCTGCCGCCTTCAGATCGGAGGGAAACATAGGAAGTCGCCGAATTGTCAATTTTGAAGTGATTTGTGGCAGTTAAGCGCAATGTATTAAGCTTCTATTGAACCTTTTGTTATTCCAGTAATAATTACGGCAAATAGGCCACGTGGTTTTTGGTCCGCAACACCACTAACATACATAGCGCGCTCCAGAATACCTCACCTGCTCCATTTCTATTTTCGCGTCATGTTGGTCTTGAAGCAGTTATGAAACACGTGGACTTAACCAAGACTGGCTACCCGTGAGGTGCGACCATCCGAAGATCGTCTCGGCACCGGCTCTCGTGCTTCACCTTCAGCTCGGGGCGCACGTGATGGAGCCGACCAACCAAGTGTGATGAGGTGGTCCAGGTGTTGGGGTGTACCTAGCCACCATCCGCGGTGAAGTCGCCGTCCGACGGTGGTCTTCAACGCAAGCAATTGTTTGCTCAGTCGCCCGTGCGTCTGGGTCGCCAAGCTGCTCGTGATGATGGCTGACCGAACAGTCGTTTTTTTTTTGCTACAGCACGTGTTTTTAAGTTTTTGCGTCTGCTCTGACTGTGCTGAAGCTGTGGCAGCTTGATAATCATACTGTTTCAACCGAGAACTTCGCCAACAGTGCATGTCTTGCACAGGCCAGCGTTTTGTTTTCTTGGTGGCTTGGGCTGATTGCCAGCAGTTCGCATGCAGCTGATATAGTGGCTACTCTGACCTGTACAGCGTGTCCATGGGCGTCACCAGCACATAGGCAAGAGGAATGAGAGTCTGCTTCGGGGAAGGGTGCTGAGCTGGGCTTTCCGGTGGCTGGAATGGCTCCCGAAGACTGAAGCCTTCCCTGTTCCTCCCCCTTCTTGCCGGCGACGTCCCTGATTGGCATGATTGCTAGCTGTGGTTGTGCATTATTACAAACAGTACCGCCATGGAATTACCAAGTGATTGTGCAAACCGTGTGGTGTGGTAGTATAGGTCATGGACTGGCATGATTGCCAGGTGCAAGGCAAAGCATGCTAAAAAGGCATGGAGTCTGCCTGTCAGCGAACGAACAAAGCGTAACCATGGGCTTGTACACGAAGTTTAGATGGGTGCACGGAAGGGTTTTTGGATCATTGTTTTCGGTGCAATCCTACAGATGCCACAGGTCTAAGCTTCATCAAGTTCGGGGGACTCGTCACCCGGCCCCTCACCGTGGCAACGTCAATGCTTATAGCCATGCATTCACCACTTATCAGGCTGATATTCAACTTGTTTGTTCGTTCACAATGAGACTTGTAGTCGAGCAAAGTTAGAAATGCGGTATAGTTACTAGCCGAAGTGCTTCGTAGCAAGCGAACTGTTTAGCAAACAAACGAATTGACAAACCAAAAACAAGCAATCTAGGTTCCAAACCAGGCTGAGACTTCTAAAATCGTTGGCACGCCACTAGATATGGCGACTTCGTGTGGATCACATGGATGGGTGTCGCCATAGTGCGGGACAGGAGGCACGTCCCCAATCCAAACCCAAACTTCGTGAAATGCAACGTTACGCCTATAGATTTCCATGGAACAAAATCAACCCAAACGCCCGCTTGCCTCTCCCCTGTCCAAAATATGTGGTAACGACCGTGGTCGCGGTTTTTAGGCAGAATATATTTGATGTTTACCATTGCCCTGGACACATTGCACCATGACAGTTCAGCCATCGATAGCATTTGGCTGATCGCGAAATTACGGTCTGCACCACTCTGAAAAAGACTTCAGTTCGAGACACGCCTGACCTGTTGGAAGGACGAAAGAGAAAGCTTCAAGTATATGAGCACAGTTACTATAATTGCTGCGAGTTCCATCTCAATGGTAAGCACACGAATGTGGTAATTATCTGGCAGACGATTAAGGCTACATGTGATGTGATCCACATGTGATCCATATGTGATCCACATGTGATCCATATGTGATCCACATCTGATCTACTGATACATGTGTCGTTGATTGCCAAAAACGTGCAGTTTTTATAGCTGCAAACAAGAGCCAATACCACTGAAATTACGAATAGCCCGAGTGCGGTTACATGCATTGGATCATGATGATCACTTACGTCAGCAACGTGGACCCTTGCATCGGTAAATTGGGTCATCCATCGCGCCGCTTCCTGGTCTTTGTTCGAACTGAGGTAGCAGTATTGACCTGATCGGGGCCAAATGCGATTACATGAGTAATTGCGGCTTGTTCTGTAAGAAAATTAAATTTTCCTTCAAATTTTAGTTCGTCTGGCCAAGTCATTATCGAATTATCCTCCCACACAAAGCAACTGGGAGCCGACCGAATAAAGCAAATGCACGGTCCAAAATCACAGTCTGACGGACCGATATTGCGAGCATAATCTGGTTATGCTAAACCCGTTCGCCGTCAGACCGGCGTGTCGACCTCACGACCAAAATTGCCGTCTGCTGGGCGGGGTCTGCTGGGCGTGTCGACCTCACGACCAAAATTGCCGTCTGCTGGGCGGGGTCTGCTGGGCGGACTCCAGGCAGTAATCAGTGCGACTCCGTGCGATGGCATGTGCCTTAGTGTCCTGTCACATGTGCCATGCGCATGGCATGTGCACATGTGCCATGTGCATGACATGTGCCTTAGTGTCATGTCACATGTTTCATGAGCATGACATGTGCCTTGGTGTCATGACACATGTGTCGTGTGCATGGCATGTGCTTTAGTGGCATGTCACATGTGCCATGTGCATCATGGCATGTGCCTTAGTGTCCTGTCACATGTGCCATGTGCATCATGGCATGTGCTTTAGTGGCATGTCACATGTGCCATGTGCATCATGGCATGTGCCTTAGTGTCCTGTCACATGTGCCTTAGTGTCCTGAGTGTTGACTCGGATCCGCCTTAGGTTCGCCTGAAGTCGGCCTACGGACTGACTTGCGATGTTCTGATAAGATTTAGAAATGGGGAGGGGCAATTCGGTAGTCCGAGAAGCTCCATCAGCTCTGGTCAATTTGAGTTTTGTTTGAGGTATGTTTAAGTAAGTAAGTTAGAGCTAAGGAGGTAGGTTTGTGCGAGGTTCGCTTTAGGCTAATCAAGGGTTTTGTTTTTTATTTCATAATTATGTTAGTGTATACTTAGATCCATCTCTGGTGTGTTTAAGACCAGCTTAACTTATATCTGAGGTCCTTTAGGTTATATATGAGGTCAGTGGAACAGCTATGTTCTGCTTTAGGTCGTTTTGACGTTAACGTGCACTTCCGTCTGAAGTCCGGGGTCAGCTTTGGTCAGTCTGAGGCCGTTCTGGGTCAATCTGAGTTCAGTCTGAGCTTAGGTTGAAGCTGGTTTTATTCCGTTTCAAGGCAGTCTGGGACCACTTTTGGTCAGTTTGAGTTCACTGTGAGGTTGGACTATGGTGAGTCAGCTTTGGCTCATTCTGGAGTTGGTCCGGGGCTGTTTCTTTAGTCACATATCAGTCAGAGGTCAGTCCGGGGTCACTTTGAAGTCGGTCTGGGGTCACCTTGACATCAGTCCGGAGTTAGTATGAGGTTACTCATTAATCTGTCACATGTCCTTCTGAAGTTAGTCTGAGGTCGCCCTGAGATCGATACATCCGAGATAGACTGACAGCCCAGTGACGACGCCAGCTCTCGGAACGTCCGAGCGGTGACGGTCCAGGTCAGGGACGGTGACGGTCCAGGACAGCCTGGCATTGGGGCGGGGCCTGTCTTCTGCCGCCGATCCGCTGACACAGCTCCATCACAGCTGAGTGGCATGTGCTCCAGTAGCACGTCTCTTCCAGGAAGCACACTGCGCCGACCTGCACGTGTCAGCGGCGCAGATCTACTCTGGCCGGATATATATACATATAGAGATATATATATATATATATATATATATATATATATATATATATATATATATATATATATATATATATATATATATATATAGATAGATAGATAGATAGATAGATAGATAGATAGATAGATAGATAGATAGATAGATAGATAGATAGATAGATAGATAGATAGATAGATAGATAGATAGATAGATAGGTAGATAGATAGATAGATAGATAGATAGATATATAGATATATAGATACATAGATAGATAGATAGATAGATAGATAGATAGATAGATATATAGATATATAGATAGATAGATGGATGGATAGATAGATAGACATATAGATAGATAGATAGATAGATAGATAGATAGATAGATAGATAGATAGATAGATAGATAGATAGATAGATAGATAGATAGATAGATAGATAGATAGATATATAGATAGACAGATAGATAGATAGATAGATAGATAGATATATAGATAGATAGATAGATAGATAGATAGATAGATAGATAGATAGATAGATAGATAGATAGATAGATAGATAGATAGATAGATAGATAGATAGATATATAGATAGATAGATATGTAGATAGATAGATAGATAGATAGATAGATAGATAGATAGATAGATAGATACCCCTGCCTACCTGGGTGTGTGGGTGAATTTTGCCAGCCTGCCATCGTATTGGTGACGTCGGCTGTTTCTTCCTGCTAACGGCTGGTGTTGGTTATTCTGTTCGTGATGCCCGACATCGTTATGTCAACGCACGTTCCGCAATCCCATCAAATATGCAAATTCCCAATCGTTCAGTTTACCGCCCTGTCTACCTCCAAAATATATTCCCGTAGTCCCTAACGTTATCACGTTTCGTACCCCGTCCCTTATCCTGTCTCGCAACCGTCCCGTATCCCACCCCGTATCCCGTCCCGTATGCCGTCCCGTATCCCGTCCCGTATCCCGTCCCGTATCCCGTCCCGTATCTCGTCCTGTAAAATGTATGAAAATGTAAACGTCCCGTATCCCGTCCTGTATCCCGTCCCGTATCCCGTCCCGTATCCCGTCCCGTATCCCGTCCCGTATCCCGTCCCGTATCCCGTCCCGTATCCCGTCCCGTATCCCGTCCCGTATCCCGTCCCGTGTCCCGTCCCGTATCCCACCCCGTATCCCGTCCCATATGCCGTCCCGTATCCCGTCCTGTATCCAGTCCCGTATCCCGTCCCGTGTCCCGTCCCGTGTCCCGCCCCGTGTCCCGTCCCATGTTCCGTCCTGTATCCCATCCCGTGTCCCGTCCCGTGTCCCGTCCCGTATCCCGTCCCGTGTCCCGTCCCGTATCCCGTCCCGTATCCCGTCCCGTATCCCGTCCCGTATCCCGTCCCGTATCCCGTCCCGTATCCCGTCCCGTGTCCCGTCCCGTGTCCCGTCCCGTATCCCGTCCCGTGTCCCGTCCCGTATCCCGTCCCGTGTCCGTCCCGTATCCCGTCCCTGTATCCCGTCCCGTATCCCGTCCCGTATCCCGTCCCGTATCCCGTCCTGTATCCCGTCCCGTATCCCTGTCCCGTATCCCGTCCCGTATCCCGTCCCGTATCCCGTCCGTGTCCCGTCCCGTGTCCCGCCCCGTGTCCCGTCCCATGTTCCGTCCCGTATCCCATCCCGTGTCCCGTCCCGTATCCCGTCCCGTATCCCGTCCCTGTATCCGTCCCGTATCCCGTCCCGTATCCCGTCCCATATCCCGTCCCGTATCCCGTCCTGGTGCCGTCCGTGATCCCGTCCCGTATCCCGTCCCGTATCCCGTCCCGTATCCCGTCCCGTATCCCGTCCCATATCCTGTCCCGTATCCCGTCCTGGATCCCGTCCCGGATCCCGTCCCGTAGCCCGTCCCGTATCCCGTCCCGTATCCCGTCCCGTGTCCCGTCCCGTATCCCGTCCCGTGTCCCGTCCCGTGTCCCGTCCCGTGTCCCGTCCCGTGTCCCGTCCCGTGTCCCGTCCCGTGTCCCGCCCATATCCCGTCCCATATCCCGTCCCATATCCTGTCCTGTATCCCGTCCTGGATCCCGTCCCGTGTCCGTCCCGTATCCCGTCCCGTGTCCCGTCCCGTATCCCGTCCCGTGTCCCGTCCCGTGTCCCGTCCCGTGTCCCGTCCCGTGTCCCGTCCCGTGTCCCGTCCCGTGTCCCGTCCCGTATCCCGTCCCGTGTCCCGTCCCGTGTCCCGTCCCGTGTCCCGTCCCGTGTCCCGTCCCGTATCCCGTCCCGTGTCCCGTCCCGTGTCCCGTCCCGTGTCCCGTCCCGTGTCCCGTCCTGTGTCCCGTCCCGTGTCCCGTCCCGTGTCCCGTCCCGTGTCCCGTCCCGTGTGCCGTCCCGTGTCCCGTCCCGTGTGCCGTCCCGTGTCCCGTCCCGTGTCCCGTCCCGTATCATGCCGTGTCCGTCCCGTATCCCGTCCCGTGTCCCGTCCCGTGTCCCGTCCCGTGTCCCGTCCCGTGTCCCGTCCCGTGTTCCGTCCTGTGTCCCGTCCCGTCCCATATACCGTTCCGTATCCCATTCAGCATCCTTTCCCGAACCACCGTCCCGCATCCAATCTAGTGTCCCGTCCCGTATCCCGTCCCATATCTGAGCTCTTCTCCCGTCTCGTTCCTGTCGGATCCCGTCTTTAGTTCAACCCGAACTGCCCGGCCCGCGTTCTCAGACATCCGACGAAGGGCGCAGCGAGGAGTCACAAGTCGCGCGCGAAACTCGGAAGTTCCGCAAGACTGAGGCAAGACGCAAGGCGTTGCCACACCAGCCGTATGAGACGGAGTGGAAAGGAGACTTGGTACATTTTCCGAAGACCTTGCTGCTGCCAGCCATAGAGATAATTGCAATTTTGAAGAGAAGTTGAAGAGAAAGGGACGACGACGAAAGCATCGCCTGCTAATGCAAATTGTGTTGCACAATTCCCATAGTTTCGCAGCAATCGGCTCGCATTCGACGAACAGGAAAACAGGAAGCACGTTTATTTACAGTGTTTGCCGGACGAAATGTGGCGTGTACATACTGTCACACTAATGCATTTATTTCACATAGCTTGCACCCGTTCGTAGACTCCTTGTTGTGAAAGTACTTTAGAATGCAAATATATTGTTCTAGTCACCAATCGGTGGCATGGAACGTAGAGGTGAAAAGCCAACAGACGCAATTCCTTGGTGAATTGTCTAGATGAAAATGTTTGCTTCGTGTTGATCGTGCCGCCGGTGATCGACGTAGCTGAGCTACGTTGAGCTCGGAGCTTCATCGAACTTTCACATTATTGGAGTCTTTAATCTATCGATGTTAACATGGCGGGGAAGGAATCAAAGCTGCTTGCCCATTGTCGGAGTGGTAAGTAGTAGATGAAAGCAAGTTTTATTTGTGTAAAAAAATTAGAGGCACTGAAGATTGACATGGACATCCTTGAAGTAAGAGTGTCATTAAATAAGCAATCAGTAGGAAGCTCACCATTAGTCTTTCTAGTTCAACACGATCCTAGGACGCTCCCTTGAGCCCCAGGTGGGGGGGGGGGGGGCCTTGGAGGCTCGCCCCCTTCCTCTGGAACTAAATTTGGCGGCGCCGCCCCTGCCTGACCATGCTTTGGAGAGAGGCATAGATGAGAAGCATCGTTGTCATCAATCGTCTGGCTGTCACTTGATACCGTTTCATTCAGTTTTCCTGACGCGTGTTAATGTACACCAACGAATGTCATAACGGATAGCTGTGGAGTAACAGCCGGACAGATGTGGCAGTCAACGGCGGAATAATGGCATACGCAAACACCAAGTCGCAGCAGCCAGGCCGACATAAGCATATTCCACCGCTTGCTTCAATCTCCCCGGTTGGATTTCGACGCGCTGTGGCATCCACACACCAGTCTATGATTGAGTATGCCTGGCAATCTCACCACCACGTCCACAATGTTGGGGCGAAGGTCGACTGAGCGCCTCAGCCGCCTCGACAGCGGAAGGCAGCGCGTGCCCGACAGCAGCTGACAGGCGGAGGGCGTGCTTGGTGGGTTGGAGATGTTGCTGGTCAGCGCGCGTCTGCTGGCGGTCGGATGCCTCTCTGTCGGTGGGCGTATGTTGACGGCCTCCGATGCCCTCAGAGCTGACGTGGAGATCTGCCACAGGAACGCAGTGCTGGAGTCGAAGGATATACCGCACCAGGGGTGTTGTGGGGAATATACCGCGCCAGAGGTGGTGTGGGGAATATCCCGCACCAGGGGTGGTGTGGGGAATATCCTGCATCAGGGGTGGTGTGGGGAATATCCTGCATCAGGGGTGGTGTGGGGAATATACCGCGCCAGAGGTGGTGTGGGGAATATCCCGCACCAGGGGTGGTGTGGGGAATATCCCGCACCAGGGGTGTTGTGGGGAATATACCGCGCCAGAGGTGGTGTGGGGAATATCCCGCACCAGGGGTGGTGTGGGGAATATACTGCGCCAGCGAGTGAGTGGGACATTTGCTGTATCTGTGCAATGGAGGACTGATGGCGGCTTCGTACAACGCAAACGTTGGGTCGATACGCAAGCATTGCTCAGTAACATGGACGGGGACAGCCAAAGCTAACCTAACCCGTATTGGTCGCACCCAACACAAGTGTTTGATGCGGCCTGGTCACAACTCGTCCCCGGTGCCTCCCGCATCTCTCGCATATCGAGATATATGTCAATAGTTCAATACACACTCCCTCCATGCGGGGAGTGTCCGAGCCGGTGTTCCGCTTCCATATGAGCTTTTAAATAGCCACATTGATTCACCCAATCTTTTATAATGTTTTTCGATGCACGTGCCCCCATTGTTTGATCAGGACGCCCGGGCTGTTAAATGTTCAGTTTGGCCGGGTGAATATAGTGTTGAATGGCCTGTTTATGCGGGTCCCACGTGCATGCAACGCTGTGCTTGTGTTCTCTCCGGGTACACATGGCTTTAATGGCCTTTAATGGCTTTAATGATCCTGGGGGGAAATTGAGAGGCAAGCGGTGTCATTCGCCAGTCGTGTATGATCGGGTACTTTGTCTCCCGTGGTCTTACTGTGCGTGCCTTTAACGTGTGCAACTAATTGTGTTTGAATGCAATTGTATTTACTGTGTCAGAAAGGTATGTGTGTGTATGTGCATATGCGTGTGTGTGTGTGTATAGGTGTGTATGTATGTGTGGGTATGTGTGTGTGTATGTATATGTGTATGTGTGGATGTGTGTGCGTGTGTGTGTGTGTATGTGTGTGTGTATGTATGGGTATGTGTGTGTGTATGTATATATATGTGTGTGTGTGGATGTGTGTGCGTGTGTGTGCGGGTCTGGATGAGCTTTCTTCTGCATGGCTTGACCTGTCATTGGGAAATAATTGCTTGTTGGTGATAATATACGAATACAAATGCAAATACGAAGATGCACCATATTTGAGGTGTGAGAGGCTTACTGCATCAGTGTGTGTGAGAGATTCACTGCACCAGAGGGTGTGTGGGAGTTGCACCGTACCAGATGACATATGGAAGATGTACCACACTCGGGGCGCGGCAGATATACTGCGCCAGAGAGTATGTGGGAGATTGACCTTACCAGAACGTGTGTGAGATATTTATCGTAACAGAAAGTGTGTGGAAGATGTACTTCACTAAATGATACGAGAAATGTGTCATACCAAAAGACGTGAGAGATTCACCACACCAGAGGATGTGGGAGATGCGCTGCAGCAGCCGGACGTGGCGCAACGTCTGGCGGAGTGCCGGACGCGCCTCACAGCTCAATACGAATGGTTCGCCTGATTATGAATGGATTAGTCGGACGGCGGACGGCCGTGATAAATGACGCGCGATATCCACGCTGGCTGAAATCACGTGCGTCGGCTCAGGACGACAGGCCGCTACGTGGCCGGCGGCGGTTCCCCGGTCACGTGACCCACACTGCGGACGCTGTCCCGGAGCGGGCCGCTGCTGGTCTCGTCCACGCCCGCAGGGGTCTGCCTCCTGCGGGATGTCCGCTGCTGCTGGTCCCGTTGGCAGGCGGATTGCCGTCGGGACTGTGGAGCGCTGTCCAGTCGTGGGCCCGAGTGGTGACGGGAGAAATATCGTCTGACGTTGTAGCAGGACGGCACAGCGAGAACGGCAGCTGATGCTGAGGCTCTCTGATGGCACAGTGAGAACAGAGACGGCTTCTGAGCTGGTCTGGACGGCACAGTGAGAACAGAGACGTCTTCTGAGCTGCTCTGGGCGGCACAGTGAGAACAGAGACGGCTTCTGAAGTGCTCTGGGCGGCTCAGTGAGAACAGAGCCATGTTCTGTGGTGCTCTGGCTATGCATGTACGTGCATTTGCCATCACACATAAGACTTTAGGTTTTCACAAAGCGCAAGACAACAATCCCGAATTCTATTGATTATTTATCATTCGATATGAAATTTTAATTCCGAAAAACATGACGCATCCCCTTATGACAATTGCTATCAAGCATTCCAGAATCGGTTTAGATTATTTTGGTTTCCGTAGCGGTAGAAAATGCAAGGAAATTACCTACGCGGACCAGGGTGGCCCAGCTTTGGATTATATTGATTTTCAGGTTTACGGCTGATCGGAACCTGGCACCAAAGCCAGGCAATTTATAGCCGACTGTGCATGCAACACACTTCCCGGTACGGATATCGACTGCTGCTCCGAAACATCTCAGACCTCAGATCAGTCCTGTTCAGTGTTCACTCGGCACGTGTTTCAATGCAGCCGCCGAACGTTTCCGCAACTCCACCTTTCACAGTGCGGGAGAGCACTGCAAGTCGCGATGCCCGGCCACGCAGAGCCACCCCGGCGGCGTACACGAAGAGGTACACCGCGAGGTACACCTCTTCGTACACGAAGAGGTACACCGCTGCCAAGGTGGTGCGGCGGGCTTCGGCGGCCGGCCATGGAGAGTCCAGTGGCGTACACGAAGAGGTACGCCACTGCCAAGGTGGTGCGGCGGGCGCCTTCCCACGACGGCCGGCCGACCGGTCATCCCACCGGCCCCGCGGCGGCGTAGAGCGCCGGAGCCACAAACGGCCACGCCGGCCGCGCCGGGACAAGTGGGAGCAGGAGCGCTGGCCGCCGGCCCCGGGCGTCTCTCTGACGGATCACTCCATTAATGCCGCCGCCATGTGTAAATATGCAGCGCGGCGGCGCCGGCGTCCGGCCGCCCGACCCACGTGAAGTATGGTAGCAGGTCAGATTAACAGCGTGCAATCATGCACTTAATCAGGCGGCGGAAAAACAGCCGCCTTCGATACCCGCACCGGCGGTGGCGGTACCGGTGCCGGTAGAACTGAGGGCGGTGGCAGTCGACACAGTTGCCATGGTGGTGGAGTAATAATGATGCTCATATCGGGGCTGGAGTGCAATCCGGCGATTAATAACGGTGACTAATCATTATTAATGACGATCCGTCGCTCCATGGGAATGATTGGTAGTTGCCGGGTGGATAAAATAACGTTTAGAGGTTGGTTTGATTTAGTGTGCTCGCCGGTTCAACGGTTCAAAAAAGTCATCAATTATTGGCGATACCAAGTGGTTCGTGCAGATGTGATGTGAGTGGGCGAGGGTATGGTTTCCCGTGTGGATTTTGGACAGCTAGTCCGTCTCTGGTACTATTTAGTGTCAGGTATAGAGCTGGACGTGAATTGGGCGAGTTTTGACAAAATACGGCGAGCTCAATCGGTGAGGATATTAGTGGACGAAAACGGCAGCTTCCATTTCGACAACTTCGCAAATAGCCAACCTCATGCCATGATCCGGCAACACTATTTGACGGGAAAAGCTCTTCCTGCAGAAAACTACCGCTCAATGTTTTCCTACATTCAATGCGGGAACAGGTGACTGGTGGTCTCCTAAGAGGAACTGGCACCAGTCTGACGTCCCCCTCTGGCGCAAACCCTGATGGTGGGTGAGCTGAACAAAGAAGATCCTATCTAGCAGTCCATATGCGATATTTTGTACTAACTAATATGATCAGGATGCTTGACATGATTGGGATGCTTAGGATGATTAGCATCTTGTTGGTTGAATGGACATATCCTCTTATTGGTGGCATGCACATGTAAGTGTATGAATGCAGCAGAACCATCAACGGAACAAAAGATACAATTGCCGGTCCGGTTCCTGGTAGCAGACAGCTGGGCTAATTTACAAATTGTGCTTTATATTGCATCCACAATTGACCTCTCAGCACAACACAGACATTGTGCAAACAAAGTCAGGTGCCAGATGTACTGCAGGTGTCGAAAAGAACACGACCGGATGCCTTTGTGCAGGCGTGCATTGTTTCACTTCAAATAATGTCAATTATTACGATGTTTTATTTGTTATATATAGCAAGATAATTGGAATGCTTTGTTTGACGCAAGAAAACCTGGCGTACTGTGCCACTTGATGATTTATCCATTTTATTTTGACTAGTGTTGAAATACCGATGACAAACACGGCTGTACTAAGACACAGGCCTGCACAGACAAAAAGATGTTCAGACAATAACATCTCCCTTTGCTTGTATACGTTGCGAGATTTTCAGCCTAACAAATGTGGCGGGAGAGCACTGAATTCAGTTGAAACGTTGTGTGATCATGAAATGGCCGCATGTAAAATATTACCGTTGGCATGACTGTAAATTACCAACGAATAATTATGTCAAGAAATCATAAACGGATGGCAAGATCAAATGCAGGGAAATCGTCATGAAAAAGCATTAATAAAGTGCAGCGCATTGATGACAGTGCACACTCGGCTAATTACATTGCATCATTTTTCATAACGTCATCATCGTTTTATATTGCAGAAATCAAAGGAAAGTTTGGCACCTCTACAGACCAATAGCGGCACACCTGTAGGTCACAGAGTGCATACGATTACTGAACGAGATGAAGTCAGTATATTTCCCTCAGCATGCGTGCTAAGTTCCTACCACCTATTTTGGTGGTCTGAGCTTTGCCTTCTGCCATGAATCCCGAAAATGTCCGAAAACACTTCTTTTTTGCAGTTGTGATCACATTTGCAAAAGCACCCCCAATGTTTGTATCTATATATATATATATATATTATATATATATATATATATATATATATATATATATATATATATATATATATATATATATATATATATATATATCATTGAACGTTTCCTAGTATGCGGAGAAACGCTGCGTAGGGAAATCCCGCACTAGGTGTCCAGCGGAAAGCAAGACGAATTTGGTGGAATTTGGCTCTTTGAAAGGCTTATTATCTAAAATATGATTGGATTGGAATACAATGTACGATTTAATATCTTCTAAGGCACGAAAATACGCCAAATATTCCAGTGATGATTTTGCTCGTCAGAAATATAAAAAAACTTTGGAATTTATCGATATCAACTTCGGCTCCGAGTCACGTGGCCAGAGGGCGGCTCCTGATTGGTATGACGTCACAGGATGGCAGGCGCACGGCTCGAGCCCAGACGTAAGCCTAAAGGCAGGCGCACGGCTCGAGCCCAGACGTAAGCCTAAAGGACACCGGTAGTTAGTCCATTTCGCCTGGTTCTCGTGCCATTCGTGAACTTTTTAGACACGCTTCATTGTAGCAGAGCAATGGATATCGGTACCACGAAAAAACATGTCGTTGGTGTTCTGCGCCCCAGTGCAATAATATGAAAAAGGCCATGCCAGGAAAGCATTTCATGTACGTTTCCTATGTCCGCGAAGTACGGAAGCAGTGGTAGGCGGCTGCCAACAGTGAGCTACCTGTTGCACATTGCACGATCTACTGATTTGATGACCATTTCGGCGTAGTATGAACATGTTCGATCAGAGGCGTAGCAACTGACCCAAAGCTGTACGGGTTGGACCAGGGAGCCCGGGAGCCATTTTGAAGTTGATTATTTCCGTGCAACGCCCATAGGGCCAATGCTAAGCTCGTTCAACGTTTGAGACCGGTTCTCCCTCTGTCCCCCCCCCCCCCCCGTCTGGTTCCTACGTCCATGTGTTGCATGCAGGAGCGTGATTTCTGCAATTCATCGAACCCAATACATGGAGACAATTCTCAGGATTAAGTTTTTTGAGTCGCCTATTGGCGGCCATGTACAATTGAAAACATAGAAGGACTGAACCAACAATAGGGGGGGGGGCTCAAGGTCCCAAAAATATTCCAAACTAAGAGGTGTGACTTGATTAAAGTGTATTTCACTTGTGTTAGCACAATCGCAGACATATAATGCATGTAAGAATTTCAACACCATGAAACTTTGGCGCACATCAAGGTTCGCATTCTTGATGTGATTGGTCAGTAAATCCATGTTAGTCATTGAAAGACACACCATGGACATCTAACTGCAACTGAAGTTTTTATTATCTGATATGTAGTTATATTTTCAATATTTTATGTACAAGTACTGCGTGTGATCCTAAGCTGAAGTCACTTTGTAGGCTTTGCCGCTATGCTTCAACAGATAGTAGCCAAAAGCTACAAATTATCCAGTGCACCAGCTTAGGAACTATGGTATTAATAGGCAGTTAGGTAGGTATGCATAAGCGATGGAACGTCCAAATTTAAGGGGCGTCGGGCAGTTGGGTGTTCTTTCCAGCCAACGCCATGCGGTCAATGTTAAATTATGTATTTAAGGAGAAGGATGGCGTGCCACGGTACCCTCCCCCACCCCCTCCGGTGTTATGCTGTCTATATAGGTACGACCTCTGAGTTTCTTGGCTTCAATTTGGAGCTTGGGAAGCCTATTCTTTGACATTGCCTGGTGCAATCACAAGTGCACGTTTGCACGTGCAAGTGCACGTTTTACGAGCATGTCTATCAGCTCACTCTCTTTTTTTTGCAGACAGTTTTGAACGGCCATTACTCCAAAACTACAGACATCAGTGTGACAAAAAGATATCGGGTAAACATAGCATACCACAAGTCCACCGCTTCGTCCCTGGGTATCGCAGGGCTCGCGAGTAGCCGTCCGCCTGCCATTCTGTGACATCCCAGCAACATAGGAATCGTGTTTTTTTTTCGGTCAGCCGTGGTTCAGTAAAAAGGGTGGACAAAAATTGCACGAATTATCACATGAATAAGAAAAAGGCAACTTCCAGTATTATTAAAGAAATAAGAAGAAGAAAGTAATCGACAACCGGCTCAATCCCCTTCTCCTTGTACAACCCCCGTTCCTACAGGGAGAGTCTCTACTTCGAAACATCTACCTCGAGAGATTAGGAATCAGTTGTGGTATGAGCAGGTATTACGTATGGAACCACTATTCTACACGCACATCATTGTCACAGGTTAGTGTGTTGGTGGAGACGTGCATGCCTTCTGAGGTGCTTGGGCACTCCTGATGTTTGTCAAGCACACTTGAACTGAGCATCGGGTCCAGTGACCACTAAGAAATATTGGTTTCCCTGGAGCAGGAGCATGCAAGAGAGTCAATAACCGATTTTGCCCCCAAAGTTACGTGAGTTAGTAGGTGCTCATAGAAAGATACTTTGTGCAAGATAGAACTTGGTCATTTATTTTATAACATCTATCAAGCGTCACTTTGATAATTACAGCGCACCTATTCAGCATATCCTAGCCGAGATGCTTTAAAGAAGGAATCGAACGAAATGATTGAATGCTGGAAGCCGTCAAAGACATCCGCCAATTGGCATGTCACGTTGAATGTCCTCACGGGACGAATATTCTCAATGTTTAATGCTTCTTTGCTCATTTAAGTTCGTCAAAGCCACCAAGAAATGCAACCAGGTGTTAACTCACGCAGATAGTGTCACTTAGCGAAGACGGTAGTTGGTCTTATCCGTTGGTAGTTGGTCTTATCCGTTCAGTCACATGGAGATACAGCATCTCAACCGAAGTCGACACAAAGCTTGGTTTATGCAGCATCTAGCAATAGGATATAAAGTCTTAGTCACTGCCTAATTGTCTCATTTGCAGTGAGCACAGCCAAACACACTTGCTTAGCATAAAATATGATTATATTTGGGCAGACACAGATGCAAGTAGCTAGTGGAGATACCATCGACGTGGTATTCAGTGCATACCTAGGCTCGTGCTGGCCGGCATTCCGTCTGATCACCAATATAATCGAAAGTTGCCAGTATTTCTCCGAAGTTTGGGTGCCACTTTCGTAGACAGCCTAACAATGTAATTAATATTCTAGTGTTCCCTTCCTGTTCGGCACTGCAGTCTCATCCCCCACTGTGTATTGCGGTGCAGCATGCGACGTGCGTTAGGCGCCAGCTCTTCCCGAATGTCCTCTGCTGCACCTCGGCGGCCCGTGTTTGGGTGTCGCTCCGATGTTCCGGTGTACATTTTGTGGAGCAGCGAACAGGTCGCGGCGGTGCCGCGTTGCGGCGGTGCGGCGGTGCGGCCGCGGGAGCTGAGTTTGCGGCGAATTCCGCGCGCGGCCGGCCGGAATTCTCCGTCGTCTCGGCCCGGCCGCCGACATGCCTTCACGCCAGCGCCGGCGGCGTGGCCGGCCCGGCCGCCCATTGGTCGGCGCGCCCACGTGACCGGCACGGCGGCAGCAGATGGTTCGGCGCCGGCCGCTCGCCAGTCGCCGTCGGGACGCGCTCGTCGGTGGGTGGCGGTCGCGGCCGACGCGCGGGTGGGTGACGACTGGCGACCGTGTGGGCGGTGACGAAGCGACCGACGCCAGGCAATCCGCAGCGCGGCTCGCAGCGATCCGCACGCAGTGACCGACGTAGATACGGTGACACCCGCTGCCCAGCCGCCACTGGCGGTGACGTATTTTGCACGAGCGGCGTCGCAGCTCCGCAACTGTGATACAGATATATTGGAGCGCCCCGTCTGAAGGTACCATGACAGGTGAGTTCGCGTACAGCTTTCCTCTCCATGCAACGTGAAGAACACTCCATAACAGATGCAAAACAGAGAGCTTCAATTTCATTTCTGCTGTGGGTTGTGGTCTGGACAACAATTACTTCACCATTATTGTATCCATTAAAGCGCAGCATATGCCTTGCTCGCCGCCACCACTTGAGAAAAAACGTAAACATGATCAGCAATCGTGAGAAATTATCCTACTTGCGTTCTGGGGCGCAAAGAAGAAAGTGTCCCCAGCCATGTATGATATATGGTTACGGTTCCTGGTGGTCATAGTTAACGTTCCAGGTG
Organism: Ashinkailepas kermadecensis; assembly: GCA_034440615.1. Classification (NCBI taxonomy): domain Eukaryota; kingdom Metazoa; phylum Arthropoda; class Thecostraca; family Neolepadidae; genus Ashinkailepas; species Ashinkailepas kermadecensis. The sequence goes on from JAOTOM010005176.1 coordinate 445,518, forward strand.
GACTGGTGAACTAGATTACTTAACGTTTTGGGTGGCTATGGTAAACATCCCGGTGGACTGGTGAACTGGGTGGGTTGTCATTCCGGACGGGCTTGTCAACTGGGTGGCAAGGGTTCCCCTCTCTTGGTATGTTTGCTTAGGCACCCTAACGTCTCTTGATAGCTTTTACCTCGTGGGTTTCTTGCTACGTACGCTGAAACTGGTCATTGTGCTGGGATATTTCGTGCTCGTATCACCAAGAGTTACGATGAGCACGCTATCGGTCATAAACTCCATCGTACGCACACCGACTTTTAAAAAGCGTGCGAGGGAGCAGATCGTCTCCACTGTTGAATGATACATAGGTGCATGGACATCTTCGCGTTTTGATCTGTGTTGTGTATTCGATATCATTAGGACTATCAGCCCGTTTGAAACAGTAGTTGAGAAGGCCAAGTAATAGCCACTTGTAGAAGTGGATATTTCGTGCTTCTGTAATATAATAATAATATAATATAGTATAATATATAATACGGCATGACTTCTTCTATGGGGCGCTGTTACCCCTTGAATGCGTCTTGCTTGTTGAGGCTCTACCATGCCGCCAACCTTTGGTGACATCCATCTCAATTTAGTTGTATGGTGCCAACCGCTTGAATATGCCAGGAGGCGTTCTATATTTACAGAATATCTTCACGTGCCGATACATCCACGATAGGTGTGGCGGTTGAGTATCCGCAACATCCTATGGGCTTAGCCGGAAGGCTTGAGAACACCTATGGTGTTGTCAAGCCACGCGTTTGACGTTTGGACGTTATTTGGAACGTCATTGCAATTCGGATGAACACTCGCCATATCTTTGGAGAGTCTGTTCTACCCCTGCTCTGCGTAGGTAGAACATGAGAGGTAGAACATCTACCGTTGCTCCTGCGTAGTGGTTCAGGGCGAGTGCCATAGCCAATATTTGGTTGAGAACAAATATGTGCATCATGAATTATATGGTGGAGAACATGAGAACCGGACACATCCTCCGGCATTCCGCTGAGTTAGTTAGTTATTAGGGCTTTAGGGCGCATCGACTACATTGGTCATGTAGCGCCCAATCGGCATTCCGCTGAACGCTCAGTCTCTGTGGTCGGTGGCGTTTTGAAAAATTCGAGGCTTGCATGTGTTCAGAACGACTCGCGTCATTCGAAGTGCAACAAGGAAAACGTCGGGCAGCAAATACGGCCACTTTGATCCGATACTGTGTGCAAGGCTGCACTTTGCACCTTGATTAGCGTGATTGGTCTTTTCCAGCTCTAATCGGTAGCAGGCGATTCGTCAAACCGGAAGTTCAAGGGTGCATGGCAGGCACCCACACCCACCCCTTCGCCCTGAATGCGCCACAGTATTGTACCCTGCACGGTGCAAAGTGCACAGCTGCTGATACGTAGCCCGGCCTCGTCATTTTACCTTATTGACAGCAGTCTGACCGGCTAAGTTTTCCGATTTTATTATCGCGACACGACACCCCAGGGGGAGCAGTGCCCCTCGCTCTGTGATCGCGCTTGTGCTGGGGCCCAGACCGTATATTTTTGTCGTATGGCTGATGATCCCGGGTGGGTCGGGGGTGTCTGGACCCCCTGGCTTGGTACCCGGCTAATGTGAGTTATCATTTTCCCTATTAAATCTGAAAAAAATTGCAAATAGGGAATTGAACCCCCTGGCTTCGTGAGAGATCCCCATACGTGTTTGGTCGTGTGGTTTTTGCTGTTGATGTGACTAGCATGAGTGAGTAGGCTGCTTTGTGCTATTACCTGTACTGGAATATCAGATCGCAAGTCCGTGGGCGCTGTATGACCAACGCAGTCGATGCGCCTCTAAACCCAAATAACCAACCAACCAGATCGCAAGTCCTGAGCATATACATGCGAGACGTGTTCGTGTCGCTATCGGCTCTTTTAGGAATACACTCAGCCTTGCACCACGTCAGCATTTCAATATATATATATATATATATATATATATATATATATATATATATATATATATCGATCCGACCTTTCTTACTGTGGTCTTGAGGGCACTGAGTCTCACACGAGGCACAGATTAGCTATTGCAGACCCCGATCAGTATTGAATCCGTCCACCGATCAGTAAGTTAAAATTTAGAATTCAGGCAGAACAATAATGTACATGTAACATAGCCTATGTGGCGTAAAGTATATAATATGTTATATGTACATATAGCATAGCCCTTCGAGAGCGGCCTGACAGCTGGCCGTTGCCTGGGCCCCACCTTACTGGGCCGGTGGCCGGCTGACCGCTCAGTCGTGCTACCTGCGACGATGTAGAGCGACTCTAACTGCTTTTTGGGTTCAAGTTAAGGTACACCAATGAAGGCCGGCTTTCTGCAATGCGAGCTGTCGGTGGTGGTTATTCAAATATATATAATCTGGGAGTCGGTGCACCCTTGACAAGCTATGCATCAGTGTCAACACTGCACATTCCGCTCTTCTGATGTAGCGTTAGCTCTGCCGGTGCCCCTACTCATGTGCAGCCTAGTTACACAGGTGTTCCCACATCGGGGCGGCAGTCGCCAGCTTTTCCCAACTATACTGCGAGTTAAAACCACCACCGCCGCACCTCTCGGTCCGGCCTGTGAAAGTTTCCCCGGGGCGGAATCGAGCCGGTGACCTTCCACTCACAGCCGGCCGCGGCGAACGGCGTGGCCTCGTTCCGGCGAGCGGACGACGCGAGGCGGCCGCTGCGACACGGCCCGACGCTCCCCTCGTCCGGCCGCGTCACCGCCGCCTTTCAGACGGTGTCGGCCGCTCGCGGTCTGCCGCGGTGCCCGTCCGGCCCGGCTCGGGGTCGGCGCTGCGACGACGGAGACACAGGCGACACCGGACACCGGCAGGAGCCGGAGCATCACAATATCACCGGTGCCGGCCCCGGGTGTCGGCTCGGGTTCGCGCGCCGCCACCGCCGCAGTTTGAAACGGCCTGACGAGGTGGCGCGACTGGATATGATGGCGCGCGCGGTGGTGATCCGGAGGACCGCGAAGCCAAGCGGAGCCCTGCGGAGCCCTGCGGAACCCTGCGGAGCCCTGCGGAACCCAGCGCGCGTCAACGAACCTCGGCGGAGCCGCGGCAGCTCGGGGCGGAGACGCCGCGGCCGGCTCCCCGCCGGGCCGGCCGGTGATCCGAGCGCCGGACGATCCGCTGATCCCGTGCGCCGATCGGTGCACGGCCGGCGTGGGCGTCGCCTCGCTGATCTCACCTGCAGCGAGATTACCGCCGCCGACAGGAATGCTCCGTGTGCGCCCGGCTGCAGACGGTCGCCGCCTTTTGTCCGAAGTCGTTAGCCGGAGAGAACCCGTAGAACGGCCCGAAACGGAGTCGGGCTCATGCCGGCTCCGCGGAAGCCCGGCTGGCCGGGCGGAGCGCTCGTTATCTGATATTCGCGCCGGCCGAGTGCGAGCCGTTGTGGGTGTTCCGTGTTTCGTGTTACCCCACGGGGCAGCTGGCCAGCGGCCAGGAGGGCTCGGCTACCGACGCCGTGTCGGCGATTAGCCGCGCGCATTTTGGGGGCGCGAGGCACAAGCCGCCGCACGATGCTCCATCTGGTAGTGGGCTCGATATGTTGGAAACTGACCGTATCTGATGCTGCCGTCGCAAAGTCACTCATCCGGATAATTTACATCTGTTACAAGCGAGACACCGGTGTGGCTACACGGCCGAGCAAACTCAACACTGTCTCGCTGCCTCTGCCGAGGAACGGCCTTTGTGGAAGGTTGCAGCAGGGCGTCGCCTGACGTGACGGATGTTTTCTGGCGGCTAGGCTGGGTTCGAATCTCACCACCTGCACTATTTTGTGTGCCCGATTAGCAGTGCCTCAGCAAATATGAAAACCGACAATGGTCAACTACCAGCTGATGACTGAAGTTTGGTTGAGTATATCGATGACAATTCGTTTAATTCCGCAGTGCTGGAAAGACTATTATATTTTCAGGGCTCGCAGCAGCTCAGTGGGTGGGGCGTTCGACTCTTGATCGCAACATCGTGGAGGTTCGAATCCCACAACCGGCGAGATTACCGAGTCCATCCACGACCAATCGACGTGGGAAGTTCGCGACGTCACATGGTCTAGCAGTCGAATGCGTCGAGAAAAAAAAATCCAAGGTTCTTTTTGTGCATTTCAAGACCAACCAGAAATTGCCAGACTGTGAGTTTCGGGCGACCACCTTTCGGCGGCAACGAAGGGCGCATCGGCAGGCCGATGTCGCGTCCCTGCTCACGCATGATTGGCTGGTGGTTAGTCCCTGCTTGCTCATGATTGGCTGGTGGCTGGTCCCTGCTTGCTCATGATTGGCTGGTGGCTGGTCCCTGCCCACTCATGATTGGTTGGTGGCTGGTCCCTGCTCACTCATGATTGGCTGGTGGCTGGTCCCTGCTCACTCATAATTGGCTGGTGGCTGGTCCCTGCTTGCTCATGATTGGTTGGTGGCTGGTCCCTGCCCACTCATGATTGGCTGGTGGCTGGTCCCTGCTCACTCATGATTGGCTGGTGGCTGGTCCCTGCTCACTCATGATTGGCTGGTGGCTGGTCCCTGCTCACTCATGATTGGCTGGTGGCTGGTCCCTGCTCACTCATGATTGGCTGGTGGCTGGTCCCTGCTTGCTCATGATTGGTTGGTGGTTGGTCCCTGCCCACTCATGATTGGCTGGTGGCTGGTCCCTGCTCACTCATGATTGGCTGGTGGCTGGTCCCTGCTCACTCATGATTGGCTGGTGGCTGGTCCCTGATCACTCATTATTGGCTGGTGGCTGGCCCCTTCTCACCCGTGATTGGCTGGTGGCTGGTGAGTCACGGTAGTCCCCAGCCATAAACCATCGGGCAGCGCTGCCGACTGTCGCACGAGCGAGCGCGCTAGATTGACTGGCGTGGCACTGGCTGTGTCGCCCTCGTCCTGCCGCCCCACCCCTGCGTGACCGCCGCCGTCAAAATCAGCTGCAGAAATCCGCACGCAGACGTCAGCTGCCAACTTGGCGACCCACCTCGTTCGTTACGAGTGCGCGATATCTTCAGCTCGGCCAAAGCCTCGGCTCAAGTGGACGCCGGCCCCAGCACCCATTACTGTATTAAACACGGACATAAAGCAGACCCGCTGTTAAAGTATTCACGTCGTATTGACCAAGCTCGCCCGGTCAGAGGCAATAATGTGTGTCACGCATCGGCCCCGGTATCGGGGGGGGGGGGGGGTGTCGCTGTCGCATTCTCGGTCGGCATCAAAGGGTGAAGAGGTGTCCCACACGAAGTGTGGTAGTCGCACGTGAGAGCTGCTGCCATTATCGAGACCACGGCACTCTGGAGAGCCTCTGTCATTAAGGAGACCACAGCACTCTGGAGATCCGCTGCCATTACCGAGACCACGGCACTCTAGAGGGCAGCTGGCATTACCGAGACCACGGCACTCGTGAAATCCGATTCCATCATCGATACCACGGTACTCTGGACAGCCGCTGCTTTCATCATCGAAACCACGGCACTCTGGAGATTCGCTGTCATTATTGAGCCCACGGCACTTTGGAGAGTCGCTGCCATTACCAGGACATTGGCACCATGGAGAACCGCTCCCGTTGCCGAGACGACAGCACACCGGGCAGCTACGCGGCCACCATAAGCCACCAAATGCCACCAGAGGCCACAGCACGCTGTGAGCGGCCGCGCCGGCACAGCAGGCACAGCAGGCCTCACCACCACAGCGCCACAGCAGGCGCAGCAGGCCTCACCACCACAGCGCCACAGCAGGCGCAGCAGGCCTCACCACCACAGCGCCACAGCAGGCACAGCAGGCCTCACCACCACAGCGCCACAGCAGGCACAGCAGGCCTCACCACCACAGCGCCACAGCAGGCACAGCAGGCCTCACCACCACAGCGCCACAGCAGGCGCAGCAGGCCTCACCACCACAGCGCCACAGCAGGCACAGCCGGCCTCACCACCACAGCGCCACAGCAGGCACAGCCGGCCTCACCACCACAGCGCCACAGCAGGCACAGCCGGCCTCACCACCACAGCGCCACAGCAGGCACAGCAGGCCTCACCACCACAGCGCCACAGCAGGCACAGCAGGCCTCACCACCACAGCGCCACAGCAGGCACAGCAGGCCTCACCACCACAGCGCCACAGCAGGCACAGCAGGCCTCACCACCACAGCGCCACAGCAGGCACAGCAGGCCTCAGCGCCACAGCAGGCACAGCAGGCCTCACCACCACAGCGCCACACACAGCAGGCGCAGCAGGCCTCACCACCACAGCGCCACAGCAGGCGCAGCAGGCCTCACCACCACAGCGCCACAGCAGGCACAGCAGGCCTCACCACCACAGCGCCACAGCAGGCGCAGCAGGCCTCACCACCACAGCGCCACAGCAGGCACAGCAGGCCTCACCACCACAGCGCCACACACAGCAGGCGCAGCAGGCCTCACCACCACAGCGCCACAGCAGGCACAGCAGGCCTCAGCGCCACAGCAGGCGCAGCAGGCCTCACCACCACAGTGCCACAGCAGGCACAGCCAGACCTCACCCAGCAGGCCTCACCACCACAGCGCCACAGCAGGCACAGCCAGGCTTCACCCAGCAGGCCTCACCACCACAGCGCCACAGCCGTCCCAGCCAGGCGTGCTCAATTTATCGCGCGGCGAGCGCTGCATGCTGGCGATGTTGCCGGCGGACGATATCCCGTGGGCCACGTTACCCGGTCGACGGCTCCGGCGTCGGCCGGCGCGAGGCCAAGTAGCGCCCCGCCGTCGACGGGGCGCCACCACCAACACACCCCGCCGCCGAAGGTGGTGGCAAGTGGACGCCATCGCAGCGCCACCCGGGGGAGCCGGTAGGGGGGGGGGGCGTCAGGTCGGCGCTGCTGCAGGCGCGAGCGCTCTGTCCACCGCCGCCAGACTTTCAGCTCCGGAGCGACCGAGTGGAAATTGTGCAGCTGAACTGGGCGTGTGTCGTATCGCGTGTATCGAGTGTCGTTTGTTAGTCGTCAGTGCACCGTGCCAAATTATAGGTGACGTCATATCAAAATACACCTAAGCTGGCACATTAACGACACAAATGATAATGCGAAGCAGGTCTGCGCGGTAAATGCAATCTCAGAGATTGGCTCTCGAAGTCGCAGCACTGGCGGCGATCTCCCGCTTCGCTCGGCATATCAGGTTACGGAAAAGATCTGTTGTTGGTGAGGAGGCCACGAAAGCGTTTACAGTGCGAGGAGCGCGTACGAAGATGCCAGCTACAGCCCTGCTCACCCTGCCAAACAGCACATGGGGAAGTATTCCATGAGCATTCCTGGTGGTTCTGGATGGCACAAGACCAGAAAAAGACTGAAAGAAGAAGAAGCGAACCCTTTGAAAACTTTGCATGCAAATAGTACATCGCACTGTACGCGTATCGCATGGAGAGGCTAGCGAGTATATAATCCGGGCAGGGTCTCATACTCCAGAGATTAGCAGCCCCATTCCGTGTGGTGAGCGAGCCACGTCAAAAACTTATGTTGCACTCTCTCAATGCGAGCGCGATGGAAATTGGTGGCACCAGCCCAAAGTACTGAACAGAACTCTATGATAGAGTGAACATTTACGCTATAAGTAGCAAAAGCTGCCTGCTTATTCAGCTTGCACCGAGAGGAAGCCGACTGATAAGTCCGAATGAGCGAGCTAAGCGCCCTGCTACCTTTTGACACCATGGTAATAACTTGATCCGAAGAATGAGATATTGATCCAGGATGACTCCTAAGTCCGCGTAGCAGTGACGTTTTGGAGAGTGGTGCCGTTTATTGCATATTCAGAATGATTGAAGTTCCTCTTCAAAGTGATTTTCAAGGATTTGCATTTGGAAGCATCTAGCTGAGCTTCAGGACGGCCGGTCGGGGTGCTACTGCGTTAACGTCTCTGCAAATTGAGAGCATCGCATATATTTTTACATTATTATAATGTCTGAGGCTATCAACAAACATAAACAATTTGTTTTAACCACAGATCGCAGGTCGGTCATAAAGAGGCAAAACAACAGGGCAGATATCAATTCACCTTTAGGCGGGTCCGACACAGCAGGTACCCAAGTAGAGACATTCCCATTGAGCACCACTATCTACTTTCGTCTCCCCAAGTATGACTTCAGCCGGTCCAGCGCTAGTTCACAACTACCGTATACGTATTCCAGCTTATGTAAGAGGAGACCATGGTTTGCACTTTAAAATCCGTCAGAAAAGTTCGCATCCGGCTGAGCAAGCACCCTGGGCTGGGGGGGGAGAAGCTGAGCAGGGGAGATTGCTCCCCACTCATGCATTGAAAACGTTGATAGATTGGTGGCACAAGAACGATGCGGGACAAAGCTTTGCTGGGACGGAGACGGGTGGGAACGGGCATGGTGTGTGTAGCATGATGCTTCGCGTATGACAGGAGCACCCGACACAGACTCGTGACAACTCCTGCGGCGAGGGGCTCGACGTGAGATCGCATGCTGCGCTGCCGGCTCGGCGGCGCTATCGAACTGGGCCGATTTGCCGGCGCGGCCACTGCTTGGCCTGCTGGCTCTCGCGGCGTCGCTGCTGTGCGGCATCAGCCTGTCGGGCGGCTGTTAAATGATGCAGGCGACGGCGCCACCGGTCTCGCGGTTCTCGGCACCGGCAGGTTCTCGGTGACAGCTGCTGCCAGCGGCATCTGGTCGGTCCATTACCGACGTGCGGGTCCAGGTCGTGCTCGGGACCACTTAGCCCGCAGGTCAGGCCCCGGGCGAGACCGAGGCGCGGCCCGGAACTGGCCCAGACAGGATCCGACACTAGCCCACATCGGAACCGGACTAGCCCAGATTAGGCGCAAAACTAGTCGACATCAGACAAAGACTAGCCCGGTAGCCCGAACCAGGCCGAGACTAGCCCTGACCAGATCCCAAACTAACCCAGATCAGACCGAGACTGACCTAGGTCAAGCTCGAGATCAGCCCGGATCAGGCTCCCTAGATCAGCCCTGGACTAGCCCCGTTCAGACCTGGACGAGCCCAGACTAGACCCGAACCTAGCAGAACGAGCAGATCCGAAACATGCCCCAATCAGATGGAAGCTAGCCAAATTCGCGCCCGCACATAATAAACACTCCAACACCAGAATGATCACACTCGAGTGAGGCTCACCAGGCTCGAGGCTTGCGATAGGCGCTGATTGGATTGCAATCTGAAGCGGGCCGTGCGGCGATCTGGGGCTCGGGGCCGATGGGCCGGGCATCGGTAGCCCGCGGCCGGACCGTCCACCCGTGGCCTGGTGGCGGCCGGAGCAGCGGCTGGGGCGGCCGACCGGCGGCCAGCCGGCCCGAGCGGCGGCCGCTTTTTCCGCTCGGCGGCGGGGGCGCGGCCTGATGGCCGGCCGGCGGCGGCGGCGCGTCTGTTTACGGCCGGCCGCAGGTAGTCGGCGCCCGGTGCGGCCGCGCCGACCATGAATAACCAATGCGCCGTAATGCCATCCCGACGACGGAGTCAATCTTCGCGCGAATTCGGGCGGCGACCCGCCGTCGCGAACTGCCTGTCGCCGGTGTCTGCTGCGACGCGCGACGCGCGAGACTGCGCGTGGAGGACGGCCACGTCGCTCTGTGTCGCTATCGTCGGCATCGACGGCCGCGCTGCCGTGGGAAATGCGACGCCGCGGCAGCCTGGCGACTCAATCAGACGAAAAATCCGGCGGATGAAAATTTAAAGGAATAAGCTGCTTATGCGGCGCCAATTTACCGCCGCCAAGCAGTTTCCGAGCTGTTGGATATTGGAAAATGGCCACCGTGGATAAAAATTCAGTTTGTAAATTGCGTTCGTCCGGATAGCTGGCGCCAAGTCGTCTTGTGGTTCGTCGCCGCCGGTAGGCATAGGAATCGGCGCGACGGCTTTCCTCCCCGTCTTTGTGGCGGACGGCGCGCCGCCCAGTACCAGGACTGAATCACACAAACACGCGGTCGCCGGATTTTATTGGGATGTAAACGTCGCCGGGAAGGTTTTATGTGTATCATTGCCATGTTGCCTTGCCCCCTCGTCGATGTCTTAATGCCGCCTTCCGAGGTCGCTTCTATGGAAGGCCCAATGGCTCAATAAACAGAGTGGGAACGTGCGCCGCTGACAATCCAATGTCATGTCCGGCCGGCGGTCCGGCCGACCGGCGACGCTTTTATGACGCCAATTCGACACACGTGGCGGGAGCGACGCAACAGCCGACGCGGCCGCTCCCGCCACTGTCCCGCCGCCATTCCCGCCATTGTACGCGCGACGCTCCGCGCGCCGTCCTCGGGTCCGCGTCTGCCGCCGTTCTCGGACCTGCCCGCGGTGCTGGCGGCGGCGGCGTCCGGCGGCAGGTGCGGCCCCGGCGTCCAAGTCATTCAGGCCGTCCAGGCTGCTGTTCCCGGCCGTCCAGGTTGTTCCCAGCCGTTCAGGCCGCGGTTCTCGGCCGTTCAGGTCTCTGTTCGCTACCTTTCAGGCCGCTGTTCAGACCTCCGCTCTCAGCCGTTCAGGTGGCTGTTCCGGGCCGTTCAGGCCGCCGTTGCCGACCGACTCTGTTGTGGGTGGATGGTGGCTATCCCGACCGCGGGCCCTGGCCGTTAGCCACGCCCACCGTGCGTCAGATCGGTTGCTCATTTCACGGTGTCTGCCGTCGAGAAGTGCGGCACGCGTTGGGCGGACAAGCGCGGGCTCATCGGTCACGGAGATCCGCGGCCGAGTGTGGCAACACGGCGCTCCTAGTCCTGTCATGCGGCCACTGTGTACTTCCGCGGGTCTCACCTCCGACTGCTAGCCAGTGGGCAGCGGTACGTTCAGCTTGGTCGGCTGCGGCGCCCTCACTCTCCCTCTCTCTCTCTCTCTCTCTCTCTCTCTCTCTCTCTCTCTCTCTCTCTCTCTCTCTCTCTCTCTCTCTCTCTCTCTCTCTCTCTCTCTCTCTCTCTCTCTCTCTCTCTCTCTCTCTCTCTCTCTCTCTCTCTCTCTCTCTCTCTCTCTCTCTCTCTCTCTCTCTCTCTCTCTCTCTCTCTCTCTCTCTCTCTCTCTCTCTTTCTTTTTTTTTCTTCTTCTATATATATATATATATATATATATATATATATATATATATATATATATATATATATATATATATATATATATATATATATATATATATATATATATATATATATATATATATATATATATATATATATATATATATATATATATATATATATATATATATATATATATATATATATATATATATATATATATATATATATATATATATATATATATATATATATATATATATATATATATATATATATATATATATATATATATATATATATATATATATATATATATATATATATATATATATATATATATATATATATATATATATATATATATATATATATATATATATATATATATATATATATATATATATATATATATATATATATATATATATATATATATATATATATATATATATATATATATATATATATATATATATATATATATATATATATATATATATATATATATATATATATATATATATATATATATATATATATATATATATATATATATATATATATATATATATATATATATATATATATATATATATATTTTTTTTTTTTTTTTTTTTTTTTTTTTTTTTTTTTTTTTTTTTTTTTTTTTTTTTTCTCTCTCTCTCTCTCTCTCTCTCTCTCTCTCTCTCTCTCTCTCTCTCTCTCTCTCTCTCTCTCTCTCTCTCTCTCTCTCTCTCTCTCTCTCTCTCTCTTTGAGGAGGACGTCTGAGAGCACATGGTCGTGTTTGCGTGGTTGTTGTTCATGCTTGGGCGGAGTAAGCTGTCGGACAAAACTTCCAGTTGTGTTCAGGTCTTGCATTGAGCAATAATAAGCCCTGCATGAAGATGTGAGTGCATTGTATTTTGCGTTGTGTGATAATGAAGTGCAGTACAGTACTATTTTGTCGGGCCAAGTAATCGCTTTTGTAACTGCTTGCGGCTTTCGTGTGTGCCAACCAACTGATATGCAAGTACAGCTGTCGAAACAAGTGTCAGCCAGAGGGAAGAAAACGGAACCATGCAACGTGAACAACAACAAGCACGGCATTGTAAAGACAGCCAATATTGACGTGTGAGCGAGACGGCACGGCGGTGCGAGCGGTAGACAAAGAGTCGAACCGTGAGCGACAGACAATGAGGCAGTGTGAACATCAGACGCAGCGCCGCCCGGGATGCAGACACTTGACATCTGACATCTGAATGGGCCGACGCATGTCGCTCACCGGCGTCCGGGTGTCACCAACTCGTCTCGCCGGCGCCACTTGTCGTCACAACGAAGATGGCCGCCCGCAGCGGCAGGTCCGGCTCCGCCACGCCCTGTCCGCTCCAGCCGATCTCATCTGGTCTTGCCTGCTTCTGTCCGACGGCAGCTGGTCATTCTGGTTCCGTTTGGTCCTGTGTAGTGTTCCTTGATCCTTTGCGTTTGTCTTTTGTTCTGTGAGGCTTCATCCGGTCATACAGGATGTTGTCATATCGGGCCATGCAGGGTCATACTATATGCATGGCTTTTTCTTGTCCCATCTGGTTCTATCTGCACCTGTCGGATCCTGCACGGTCCTAGCTGGCTCTATGTGGCTCCACGTAGTCCTGTGTGCACCTGTCTGATCCCCTGATCCTGTGCGCCCTATGACTGACGCTGATGTAACCACCGGCGCTCAGGGGCGGATCCTCCACACTCCTCCCCAGGTACCGGTGCCCCGCCGCCTCCTCATGGCCTGGTGGGAACTTCGCCTCGGACTCGGCGCTATTTTTGGCGCCGCCAAAGTGTGGTCGTGGCATCAGAGCAGCGGCCGACTCACGCCCCGCGGGTCGTCCCCTGCAGCTGCCGGCTCACACCCCCAGACTTCTCCGACGGCTGAGAGCTGAGGGCCGCCGCCTGGTGAGGCGGTGCTGACTGACGCTGGTGGGGCGGTGCTGACTGACGCTGCTGACTGACGCTGGTGGGGCGGTGCTGATTGACGCTGGTGAGACGGTGCTGGCTGACGCTGGTGAGGTGGTGCTGACTGACGCTGGTGGGGCGGTGCTGGCTGACGCTGGTGGGGTGGTGCTGACTGGTGCTGATGGGGCGGTGCTAACTGGTGCTGGTGAGGCGGTGCTGACTGACGCTGGTGAGATGGTGCTGACTGACGCTGGTGGGGTGGTGCTGACTGACGCTGGTGGGGCGGTGCTGACTGATGCTGATGGGGCGGTGCTGACTGACGCTGGTGAGGTGGTGCTGACTGACGCTGATGGGGTGGTGCTGACCGACGCTGATGGGGTGGTGCTGACTGACGCTGGTGAGATGGTGCTGACTGACGCTGGTGGGGTGGTGCTGACTGACGCTGGTGGGGCGGTGCTGACTGATGCTGATGGGGCGGTGCTAACTGGTGCTGGTGAGGCGGTGCGGACTGACGCCGATGCGCCGGTGGTAATGGTGCTGATAAGTTGCGTCCCATCTCGCGTGCCGCTGGTGGCCGACGGCGGCCGCTGTCGGTGCGGGCCGACGGTGAGACGGCGGCTGCAGCTGGCCGCTGGCGCTCTGCCCGACTGCCCGACTCGGCCCACCTCCGCCTGTCGGCCGCCGAGTCAGTGTGGGCTGCCGAGGCGGCCGCCGCCGGCCGATACGGCTATCCGGACCGATCTGCCGCAGTCTGCGACCGGCGCGGTCCGGCCTCCGACCGGCGGCGTGCGAGCGCCGAGGTCGGAGGCGGATTTTTGTCGCGGCGCCGCCGGCCGTGCAGCCCCGCCGCCATTCTCCGGAGCGGCGAGCCGCCCCGCCGGCTGCTACCGGTCCAGTGACGGTGCGTCGGCACGTTGTGGTCGGTGAGGGTCTGTGGTCAGTGGAGGGTCAGTGTCCAGGGCACAGACTCTCAGTGGACAGTCTGTGTCCGATCAGTGCGGGTCGGTGATCAGTGAGGGGGGAATCAGTGAAGGATCTCTGGTCAGTGGAGGACGTTCGGTCAGTGGAGGGTCTCGGAACAGCAGATAGTTTCTGCTCAGGGGAAGGCATGATGTCAGAAATGTGAATTTCCTGCGCCGCGGCATGGCCGTTGGACGGCAGCCGGCCGCCGCCGCCCTGTTCCAATGTCGTCACCCGGGCAGATTTACTGAAGCGACTGCTCACTGGTTGAGTCACGGTGTTGGACTTTCGGAGGTGCTGACGCGCACAGGTGCCGACAGCCGCCGCGCCTCGTTGAGCCGCTCCAGTTCCAAGCAGGTAATTCACCGATCAGAGGCACCGGAGGCCGTGCGTCTCCCACACCGAGTCTCCGTCCAAGGAAAACATCAACACGTCCCGCCCAAAGGCGTCGGCCGCTGGGCGAAATCCGTCCGTCTACGGGGGGTCGGTTCTGCCGACCGGCCGGCCGTGCGATCGGCTTCTGTGTGGACAGCAAGCGCAAGAGGTCGGTCTGTGTGTCCGCCGACTGGGGCCATTGATTTCCGGATCACACGCCTGGCCAGGCGCGTAATCTTGCCACCATTATGAGGAAAACGGGGCAAAATTGGAGCTGGGCCGGCGGCCAGCGCAGCCGACGCCGACATGTCGGCGCTCGCGGCGTGTGGCGAGCCGTGTCCGGTGGGTCAGTGCAGCTCACGTCTCATCTGTTGTCCAAAAGTCGCGTCATCGCTGGATATGCACACTGCCGTGTGCACGTATTTGTGACAGAAGGAACAACTGGTAGATGTGCGGCTTCACCAACGCTTGAGATGCAGGCATTCGCGTTCAGCTGAGGCGGTCAGCGCTCCGCCGAATCCACCCGTATCCCACTGTGTACGACGGCGTCCCATCATACTTACCGTTACGGAATATAGCGGGACGACTGCAATGACATGCCTCGATGGGATGACGTGTGTCGGGGCGGTGGGACGCCATTGTGCGCCACGTCAGCCGTGTGGGCTGCCCCTCCTTGTCGGTGGGCCGCCTCTGTGTGGGCTGCCCCTCCTTGTCGGTGGGCCGCCTCTGTGTGGGCTGCCCCTCCTTGTCGGTGGGCCGCCTGTCAGAGTTCGGCAGAGGAGGACGCTGAACGGCAGCCGCGCCGGTCGGCCAGAGCCTGATTGATGATTACCATCAGGGTTCGGTCTGACCGCCGCGGTGCAGCCGCACTGCTCCGCTGTTGCGGTGCCTGAGGCCGGCTCAGCTGACCAGAGATCAGGTCCGTGCCACCCGAGCAGGGGCTGGTACCACCCTGGCATCACCTGGGGCGCACCAGCCCCTGCACCACTTCAGCAGGGGCTGCCACTTATCCCAGCACCACCTGGAGCGCACCAGCCCCTGCACCACTTCAGCAGGGGCTGCCACTTATCCGAGCACCACCTGGGGAATACCAGTCCCTGCACCACTTCACCAGGGGCTGGCACCAACCCCAGCACCACCTGGGGCATACCAGTCCTTGCACCACTTCACCAGGGGCTGGCACCAACCCCAGCACCACCTTTGATGCACCAGCATCTGCACCACTTCAGCAGGGCCTGGCACCACCCCAGCACTACCTGGGACGCACCAGTCCCTGCACCAATTCAGCAGGGGTTGGCACAACTCCAGCATCACCTGGGGCGCACCACCACCAGCCCCTGCACCACCCGAGCAGGCCTCAACCAGAGCACGGGTTGTCGGAGCAGCGTGTCGCGCGCTGCTTCAGCGTCACCGGTTCCCTCCACACAGTTCCCTCCCTCCGACAGCCGGTCCCGGCTGTCGGCGGCTGCCGGGTGACCCGACCGGCAGGTTGCGGCCAGCCCTGACCCGTGCTGTGACGTCACCACGGTGTAATGGAGACAGCCGCGGCGGTGGTGGCGCGACCGAGACGGTTTACGTGCGATGTTTCAGCCTGGCAGTCGGGTGCTAGCTGATGCAACGACGCCATTGTGACTGCACGAGCGGTCCGCCGTGTAGCCGGTTTATGGCCCGGCCGTCGCAGTTTGTCAAGATACGTATTGATTCAGCGCGGCCACTGGAAGTCGGGCTGTTTCTGGCAGGCTGCGGTGTTTTTATTACGGTTGCGTTGTTTGTGCGCCCGGCGGGACGGCTGAATATCCAGCGTCTATGACCTGGCTGACAGCTGAAAACGTTTGGATTCCGAAGTTTAACACCTCCGTCGGCGACCGCCTCCGAACTGGAATCGTCTTGGATATCGGGCGAAAACTTCGTCCGCAAACCGCTCGCAGTTTCACGAGGTAGCTGAAGAATATTCTTGGGATATCACGTTATTTGTATTTTAAGGCAGCCAATTTTCATCCGGGAACTTCGGAGGGAGTTCACGCCGTCGCTGCGTGTGACAGCAATCCATCATGAACTCTAGGAAGCGTCCCTCGTTGAAATTGTGACTTCAGATAAATTGCCGGTCGCCGTGTAACACGGTCTCCACATCTCATCTCCATTGCTTAACTTTATCGAAATTATGTTGGCAGTGTGCTGTTAACAGTTGGAAACACGATTCCATGACCAGGATAGTAGGGGTTCATGCAACTACATGGGGGAAGGTCTTATTTACGGTAATGAAATGGCGGCATAATGCTTCGCTAATTGCAGTCGTTCTATCGTTTCTGCGGGTGACATCACAATTCGTGCCGACCCACGCTCCTTTCCGGTTGTGTTGTCGAACACAGCGGTGGCGTGGCTGCGACTGCATATCGATCTTGCGAAACGTGCAATCAACTTGATTAAGCGCCAAGCAATGCCGCATTCCGGCAAATACAGACACTTGCAATGACGGTCGAGCCAAGGCGACTACACGTTCCACTGCGGAGCGTCTGTCGCTGTTGCTACAGTTGTCAGTGTCACGAATTGATTAGTAAGCCGAATCGACCTCTCATATCAAAAGGGAAAGAATTCCTAAACGCTCCTACTCAGACTGACCTAATTAATGATGAAGTAACGCAACAGTATTAATGTGTTTCTAAATTACATCGGTCTGATACGGTCCAACTGTTATGAAGGCGAAGTCGTTAATTCACAGCGACGGATTTCAATTGCACAATGGCGCGAGATGGTGACCCAGTGCGCCGTCGCCGCCTACAACTCATACGTTCCGTCACGACTCCCGCTGCCTGTTCTGTATTCATGTCGGAATTCCGGCGTCGTTTCGATGTCGCTTTATTTGTCTGCGGAAGCGGGCGGCCGTTTTGTTTACGCCGAGTTGCAGGTGGCTGGAGACCTTGCGACACGTGCCGCGCCTCTAATGCGCCGTTTCCATGCATCTGTCGGACCTGTTACGACATCGAATTACATCAAGCCCCACTTAAACGGCGGTGCCGGGCTCAGATGTGACTGTCCCATTTTTGTTACAGTCGTCCGAGTGCGGATTTCGCGGCGGAATGGTCGCGACGGCGGCCGGCCTGCGGCGTGGTCCGGTCTGCCGAAGCGCGGACCACTCTGCTTTGACTGGCGCTCGCGACTGACGATGCTGGTGACGATGCTGGTGCTGATGTGCGGGCGTCGGCGCACGGTTCACCTGTTTGCGATTCCGTGCGCTCTTTCATTTCATAACGACGGCTGGATTCTGGAAAATGATTAAATAATGCACAATATCGTGCCACGCGACCTGCTGTTATGGTGCGCCCAACACGCACAGTTTGAAGTCGCCCGTGAGGAGGTGATTCGGAGTTCGTCCGGGCAATGCTTATCACCGTTGACTTTTGCAGAAGACAAAGAAGTCCTTCAAAGCTCGTTCGGATGCCATGCAGTAAGGTAGTTGCTGAGGGTCTTGCAAAGGTACTACAGGTACAAAAATATACGAAGCATATAGCATGTACAAGCAATGGCATACAGGAGAAAGAGAAATAGAAGGTGGCATTGAGAATGATAGAGGCAAGAAGAAGATGGAGGGTGATTGTGTGGCCGTATTTTCAAGATCTTTGTACTTGAAAGGACAGAGGGACATGATGTCAAGATGGGATGTTGATAATTGAAAGAAGGCCACCAGAAGCACTTTTAGTCAATTACCGTCACGCTGTATCATATTAGGATTGCCCAAATTTACTATATTATTGAAGTGACCATTCCTTCTCATGGATGCGCTTTGAGAATTATCAGTCGAAATTAGATACACGAAGGAAGAGTCTCCAACAGAGACGTAGACAGGCAGGGAGAGAGTCAGCAAGAAATGCTGGGAAAAAAGCAAAGAGGAATCACTATTTACAAAAACACCTAGCAGAAGGTGAGTGCCAGCGAGAGAGACAGTCGTGTGTGATGGATATTGGCTGCTGTTTTTTTATTCTCCGAACCGGTTCTGCTCAGCGAGGGGCCGCTCAGATCGGTCGACAGTGGCAGTTCGGCAGTGGCAGATCGGCGGTTCCAGATGGGCAGATCGCCAGTCCCAGATCGGCAGTGGCAGATCGGTCCAGATTGAAGTTCCGGCAAGGGGACTGTGGACGGCGTAGCGTGATTTTGGTCTGCTCACGTTCCATTGCTGGTGTCTTCCAAGATCGCCTGCCGTGATGTGGCCTGGGAGAACCCTCCGTTTGGATCAACAAAATGTCAGCTTCCCCGTGGGAAGCTTCCTCAGGCTCTGCCAGTGAAGCATACCGCCATCAATACGCGCAATTCGCCCACTGTGCACACATGCACCACAGACACTTTCGGGGACAATGCTCGGGGGCGGATTCATGGTGAGCGATTCTTCCTACGTGAGTCCCTTGCAATAAAACGCTCCCACATGTGTCATCAGCATAGGTTTTGGAATGCAGCAACGAATGCGAATTTATTCAAACTTTTTCCTGCTTAATTGCAAAATAAACTTTGTGAACCTTGCAACTTTCGAGGAAGCTCACTTTCTGGGGAACACTTTACGTCACCAAATGCCCACCCTGGTGGAAAGTCACCTCCTCCTTGGATCCGTGCCTACGAGTGCACTGCCTCGTTCCTTTTCTCCACCTACCGCACCACCCTTAACTCTCCAGAACAACTTGGTTGGATTCTGCCCCGGAATGATACGCCCCCCCCCTCCCTCCCATCGGCTCCACCTTCGCCCGAGACCTGTGTGCTCCCGAGTCCGTTAGACCTGTGAATTCCCGGGTGTCCCGAATCTCTGCTATAGCTGTGCACTCCCGAGTGCACAGACTCTCTGTTTGACCTGTGAACTCCCGGGGCCCCGAATCCCAGCTATGCCTGTGCACTCCCCAATTCTGGCTATTTGCCAGCCCTGTGCACTCCGGAGTCAGAACTCCGTACCAACTCCGTACCAACTCCGTGCCAACTCCGTGCACCGAGCCAGAGCCGGCTGCCGGAGCGGTTCGCAGGCAGGATAACGCACGCGTGAGTCGGCCAGATCCTGGGAGCGTGGTATATAAATTAAACACGACGCCTCTATATCTATGCAGATGGGCGCGGGCGGCGGGCCGGCCGTTTTTCGCCGTGCACGGCGGGTGCACAAGGTCAGCCGCCCACCCGCGTGCGGTGATCGCTCAGGCGGGCCGCAGGGTTTTTCGAGGGTCGACCGAGAGCTGGCGCCGCCCCGGACCCGAAGTGTGACAGCAGATCCGTCATCGACACCTAGCCCTGTCGCTTGTCGTGGATCAGTCAGCCGGGCGCTGTTTTGTCGCGAGACCGGCTGCTGGGACTCAGGTGTGCCGCGAGATCCGGTGCGCGGGCTCGGCCGCGTCACGAGACCGCTGCACTGGTTCCAGCGCGCCGTGAGATTCCCTACCGCACTCGACCCGCCGCCCCGGACAGACGAGATCCCCGACTGCAGAAAGGTTGCGCAATGGAGGTGCGGAGTCCGGACCATCCCACCGTTGGCATGCAGCACATCGCACGCGCACCTGACATCCAATCAGCAGTATACAGTGGGGATACGGGACACCAGCCATTGGCGCAGACTTGCAACAGGACACCCGGCCGGCCATATACAATGGGGCCGTCGTAAACAGCGGAGACGTAGCCGACTCCTCAGACCGCCGCGCGTGGACGGAGCGATCCGCCGCCGGCAGCCCAGCCGACTCCCCAGACCGCCGCGCGTGGACGGAGCGACCGCCGCCGGCAGCCCAGTCGACTCCCCAGACCGCCGCGCGTGGACGGAGCGATCCGTCGCCGGCAGCCCAGCCGACTCCCCAGACCGCCGCGCGTGGACGGAGCGATCCGTCGCCGGCAGCCCAGCCGACTCCCCAGACCGCCGCGCGTGGACGTGCTGGCGGCGGCCGCTCCGACCGCCGCCAGCAGCCCAGCCGACTCTCCGCCGACTCGAAGGCGTTTGGTTCTGTGCGCCGGCGGCAGGCCGGCCGGACCGTATCGCGCTCTCGGCGGCCAATTCGGCCGGAAGTCGACCGGCTCATTACCATCGCAGTGAACAGTGGAGCGCGCGCGCGCGCTTTTATCTTTGGCGCGCCGCCTGGGGCGGCGGCGAGGCCAGCCGGCTCGGCGCGCTGGCGGCTGGGAATGCGGCGGTAAACTTCACTAGGTGCCGCCGTTCTGCGGGAGCCAGCTGGGGGTCGGCGATCGCACGGAGAAAACAGAAACATGATGCGGCGATTTAGGCACGATAAAACAACGTTGTTCATCGCATGATTTGTTTGATGGTGATGTCCCAAATTATCGGGTCAAGGACAAACACTCAACGTTTTAGTACTGGGTTATTGTCAAGAGCGGGAACTGCTGATCAGCAATGTAAAGGTAATGTCCGTAATGGCAGAACGTCGGAGTCGCTGGCATTAGCACGACCGTTTTTGACATGATCACCAAATAGCTCTTCCGAGTAGAGCAGTTGCTTTTGTCGTGCAGAGATATCGCTCTATGCCAACCTGCCAGGAGCTATTTAACATTTTACGTCATGCCAATTGAGCCAGAAACAGTCGGCTTTGATCCGGATTGTCGACCGGGTCATTTTCAGAATGTCCTTTGACGATCCGACAGGCCAGGTGTCCTGAGTTGTCCCCAGTCGTGACGTCGTTCGGCCGTGTGCACTCCTGAGCTGGCCATGATGTCCGCGACGATACTGTGCTCTTGCCGGAAGCGACTGGCTGTGATTTATAATGTCCGTGATCTGAATGGGCAGCTGTACTCTGGGCTCTCCAGTGGTTGGATATGACCCCGGGTTGATGTTTGTAGCCTCGAGCTGCGTTGTAGCCTCGGGCAGCTGCTATGACCTAAGTCAGATGTTGTGCCTTCGTGTGTCTTCTCCTCAGCTGGAAGTGTGCTTGTGTGATTTGTATGGACGGAGTGGAGTGACTTGTGTGGTGCTTGGTAGCTGGCTGGAGCCCGAGTGGCCATTACTGCGGCCTGGAGTGGCTCTCATTTCGCCTGAGAGTGGAGGAGTGTGTGGCGTCGCCTGAGAGTGGAGGGGTGTGTGGCGTCGCCTGAGAGTGCAGGAGTGTGTGGCGTCGCCTGAGAGTGGAGGAGTGTGTGGCGGAGAGGTGGGCCCATCGGTCAGCTCGGCCGGCGGTAATGGGCACGGCAGTAATTACTGACCGCACTCCTGCATATCATTTGGGGGGGGCACCGGTCTATGCAAATGAACGCCGGCCGTGCTCTCCTCCCATCGCTGGACCAGTCCGCTGATAGCGCCGGTCCGCTGCGTTCGTTGAGAATCTCCCACCAGCAGTTACCAGCTGTAGCTGTTGGTGTCGGCGCTGCAGCTGCTGGTATTGGCGCTGCAGCTGCTGGTGTTGGCGCTGCAGCTGCTGGTATCATTGCTGCAGCTGCTGGTATTATCGCTGTAGCTCCCGGCAGTGGGACCGAAGCGGCCGATGTTGGTGCTAAAGCTGTTGGCATTGGTGCTTCAGCTGCTGGTATTAGAGATTCAGCGGCTGGCATTGACGCCTTGGCTGTCGGCACTAACGCCTTAGCGGCTGGTACTTGCGCTAGCACCAGCAGTTGCTACTGAATACATACGGTACGTACGTACGTACGTATTGTATGTTGCGTAGCTCCTTGTGTTCCTCGACGTTCTAGGTGAACCTTTCGGCATGGTGACCGTTTCAATTCCTGTTCAGGCAGATTGTCTGCGATTTCTTTGTTTCTATGTCTCATTGACATAGCTTGCTTGTGATCGCTGCATCTGGTAGCTACCGCGCTATGAGCGTACTTCCATAAGCCGCAGACCCTCAGCTGACCGCTTGGGAGGGGCCGCGGTAGCTTAGTTGGTAGAGCGTCGGACTCTTGATCACAAGATTGTGGGTTCGAATCTTACAACCGGTGGCATTACCGAGTCCACCCGCTACCAATCGGCGTGAGAGGTTGGCAACGCTATATGCCCTGGCGGTTGAATGCGACTTAAAAGAACCCAAGGTTCTTCTTCTTCTTGACCGCTTGGGCATTCTTTGCCAACGCCAATGCAAGCTGGGCGCTACACTATCGACGCTGCCGGTGCAATCTTGAGCCAAGTAACCAGCGTACGGAGTCGGATCGACCAGTTCGTGTCTAACACAAAAAAGTCGACTTACTCGTTTTGCAATTATCCCCGTAACATGAACTTTACTTTGACATCGCAATTTGTGGGTGAAATGATCCTCACAGACGTGAAGCAGCTGTACGGCCAATATCGGGTGAGAATGACTGGCCAGATGGCCATGTTTGTCTGCACCCCGTGTCGACTCGTGAACAGATCCAGATCCAGATCCAGATCGTGTCGACTCGTGAACAGATCCAGATTCAGATCAGATCGTGTCGACTCGTGAACAGATCCAGATCCAGATCCAGATTGTGTCGACTCGTGAACAGATCCAGATAGTGTCGACCCGTGGACAGATCCAGATCCAGATCGTGTCGACTCGTGGACAGATCCAGATCCAGATCCATTGCCGGCTGCAATCCAACCCGCCTTGAATTCCGAATAACGTGTCCGGAAAGCCGGCCCGAGCGGCCGCCGCTCAAAGGCGGCCGACGCTCGTCTCGCTTGTGATCTGCGTCGCGGTTCGAATTGCACACGAAGCGCAGGGCGT
The DNA here is from genome assembly GCA_034440615.1 of Ashinkailepas kermadecensis. Taxonomy (NCBI): domain Eukaryota; kingdom Metazoa; phylum Arthropoda; class Thecostraca; family Neolepadidae; genus Ashinkailepas; species Ashinkailepas kermadecensis. Next base: position 468,446 of record JAOTOM010005176.1, read on the forward strand.
GGGGAGGCATACGAGTCCAACTGGTGCCGCTGTATGGCAAAGCGCGCTGTCACTTGGCCCCAGGCCCCTGGGAGCCACTCTGTCTCGGTGCGTTCGCCCACCGCCCGTCCGCCGAGCAGGACGCTGTCTCTCTCTCTCTCTCTCTCTCTCTCTCTCTCTCTCTCTCTCTCTCTCTCTCTCTCTCTCTCTCTCTCTCTCTCTCTCTCTCTCTCTCTCTCTCTCTCTCTCTCTCTCTCTCTCTCTCTCTCTCTCTCTCTCTCTCTCTCTCTCCCCCCCCCCGGCTGTGCGGATTGAGACACGCTCTGCGCGCTGTCAGCAGTTCTGGCCGGGGGCCGCCGGCTGCCTGGCAGAGGTCGACAGCAGGCGGCCGTCAGGTGCTGAATTTGCACGCGGGCCGCGCACCCATTACATTAGTGTTACGACGCCGGTGGTAATTGCAGTCGGCGGCGGCCAGTCGGCCAGCCGTGAGGTCACGAGCGTGGCCGAGCTGCCGCCTCTTCCTGACGTCTCTGCACAGCCGGCCGGCGGTGTGTGCGTCAAGTGACCTGACCTGCCTGCGGGCGCGACCGATCCAGGGGTCACCGAGACCGTTCTCGGTGGACACGCACACCGCCAGGATTGTGGCAAGCATTGCTTTGATGGTGGTACGCCTAAAACAGCCGTTCTTAGCTTATGGCAGTGCAAGGTGCAAACTGCAGTCGTATCTCCATTTTCCTTCCTTTTCCATCTCCAGTCAGCATCACCCTAACTAGCAAGCCAGAGACAGACAGACAGACAGACAGACAGACAGACAGACAGACAGACAGACAGACAGACAGACAGACAGACAGACAGACAGACAGACAGAGAGAGAGAGAGAGAGAGAAAAAAAAAGAGAGAGAGAGAGAGAGAGAGAGAGAGAGAGAGAGAGAGAGAGAGAGAGAGAGAGAGAGAGAGAGAGAGAGAGAGAGAGAGAGAGAGAGAGAGAGAGAGAGAGAGAGAGTCCACTGACAGGGAGCCTTTTCCAAGGAAGAAGCTCCTCGGCGGAGCTCGAGTTGGAGGTGCAATCTCCGCATTATGTGGTGCTCCTGGTCCTGTTTGCCGTCCAGTGGAAGATCAATGACGGTGAGGGGCCAGGGTGGGTCTCACGCCACTGATATTGATCTGCTTCATCTGTCGATGTACGGCTCGTGCTGGCCGGTCTGCAGGTCAGTTGGTCCTGGCAACCCTCTGAATATCGCGACCGGTGGTGGATTAATGAAATAAAGTCAGGTGAATTCCGAGTCAGTGTACCCGGCCAAGTCTAGTTTAGACTGAAAAACTTTACCTCCCTCGTGTTCACCCCGTTATGCAAACAGACAAACCGCAAAACATTGACTCACCTGTGTTCCGTAGGTCTGAACTTACAATGGTGAATTTTCTTACTAGGACTACTGTGCTTCGGCTTTGGCCCAAGCATGGCATCATGTGATGCATCCTTCCGAACTTGGAAGAATTCCCAGGACAATCACTGTCAGTGCTTCGCTTCTCTGCCGTTCGGTTTTCATTGGACCTCTTTGGTATTCTTCTCTGAGCATGAGTCCATCCAATTCCAGCTCCATTCCAACTCTCAGCCCAGTCAAATCCATCCCGGCGCAGCTAAGCCCAGCTCAGCACAGCCCAGTGCAGTCAAGCCCTGCCCAACTCAGCACAGTCCAGCACATATAATTTCAGTCCAGGCCAGCACAGCCCATCAAGCCGAATCCAGCCCAACTCAGTCCTGCTCAGCGCAGCCTAGCCCTGTTCATCACGGCTTAGTTCGGTTCAGCTTAGCTCAGCTCAGCTCAGCTTAGCTCAGCTTAGCTTAGCTCAGCTCAGCCCAGCCCAGCCCGTCCACCGTCCCTGAGGCAGGAGCAGGCGACGTCGATAGGCGTTGTTTACCGGATGTCGGCGCCCATCTGCATCTCCTGCGGCCAACTTGCGCAAACTATCGCCGCGAAGTTGGTGCGACCGGCGGCTCGGAGGCGATCTCGCCGGGCGTGGCGTCGATCTGAGCAGCCTATCGGCGGCTGTCTGCAGCCGGAGGTAACCTGTGCCGGCGCGGCCACCGAGCTGCCGCCACTTCGTCACCGACCGCTTTAAAATGGCAGAGCCAAACCTTCGCGGGCCTTTGTCGCCGTCATAAGGACGATATCTCATCTGATCGCCGGCCGAAATCGCCCATCCTGTCCGACCGGGCATTGGCCCGGCACTACGGTCGATATTTACCTGGTTCGGGGCGGAGGTGCGCCCTCTGCGACCGACCGGCGCCGGTCGACGGCGGCCGCGCCGGCAGCGAGCCGCCGAACGGGCGGAAGGAGGCCCGGCCGGGAGAAAGGAGAAGCGTGAAGCGCAAACGGGGATAAAGCAGGGGCGATTATCGGCCCATTTGCGCCAAACAGCCGGCGGACAAAGCGCACCGGCAGCCGGTCGGTGCCGTGTGAGTGTGCGACCGGCTGCTGCACGATGGCCGGCGGCGTCACATTTCACCCCGAGAAACGCTCGCAAGCGGCGAGGTTATCCGTTCATAAATCGTGCGGCGGCGGCGGCGGACCGCCGCGCTGACGGGCCGGCCGACCGCCGCCGCCCGGGCCGCGCCCGCAGCCCATCACCGTGTCGGCCGTCCGCCGGACGGATGTGGCGACCGCTCCGACCGACGGCGGCCGTCGTCCGTCGCGTCGGCCGTCGGGTGGCTCCGGGCGTCCGGTGGCTTCACGGGCCGGCCCGCTGACAGCTGACGGCGGCGCGGCCCGCGCGCGAGCAGGTGTTGGTCGGCGCCGGCGCCGGCGTGCGGTGCATGCTTCACGGTCGCCGACGCCGACGCCGACGCCGACGCCGACGCCGACGCTCGCACGACAGCCGGTGGTCCGCACGCCGCGCTGCAGACTGGAGCCGGCGCGGGGCCGGTCGGTGTGCGGACGACGCGCAGGCCGCGACTGATGGGGGAGACTGGTCTGGAACGCTGTGTAGGCGGTCGGAGGCCAGGACGGGTAAAGGAAACTATTGCGAGTCACTGTGAGGGGTCGAAGGTCAGGACTGGTGCAGTCATTGTGCTGGGTCACTGAAAGGGATCGGAGACCAGTACTGGTACAGGGAACTATTCCGAATTACCGAGAGGGGTCGGAGGCTATGACTGATACGGTCTTTGTTCTGGGTCACTGCAAGGGATCGGAGGCTATGACGGGTACAGGAAACTAGTCCGAGTCACTATGAAAGGTCGAAGGCTAGGACTAATACCGGACCGATCCGAGTCACTGCGAGGGGTCGGAGGCCAGGACTGATATAGTCATTGTTCTGGGTAATTGCGAATTGTCGGAGGCCAGGATTGACATGGCCATTGTGCTGGGTCACTGCGAGGAGTCAGAGGCCACATTACTGCTACAGGACTGGTGTGTATCACTACTGAGGATCGAAGACAGGCATCGATGCAGTGAGTGTTCTGAGTCACTGGGAGGGGACGGAGACAGGCACCGATACAAAGACGGCTTCCGGTCATGACACGGGTTCAGAGACAGAAACTGCGCCAGCTCATGGCACCGGAAGCGATCGATCGACAAGGTGCCGTGCCTGCCGAATATGCCGGACATGGATCGGCACTGTCGGGAAAATGTGTCGGCAGCATCTAATCAGGCGCCGACCGATCTGACTTGTGGGAACATTCCGCAGCCGGTGACGAGGCCGATTTCCTGGCCTTCGGCTGATACCTGTCACCACCTTCAGATGCTAGCCAGACGCCGGAGCAGAAATGATAGCCTAACACCGCCAAGGGTGAGGCTGTGCTGAGTGCCAGTTTATGCTGAGTTTGCTCTGAAGTAACGTCAAGCTCACCCTGAGCTCACCATGCGGTCACGTTGAGCTCATAGTAAGCTTGCCCTTAGGCCACGCTAAACTTTCTCGGAGGTCATTCTGAGCTCACTTCCAAGTCACCCTGAGCTCACGTTGAGGTGAACCAGAGGTCACACTGAGCTCACGTTGAGGTGAACCAGAGGTCACACTGAGCTCACCCTGAGCTCACACCGAGGTCACCCTGAGCTCACACCGAAGTCACCCTGAGCTCACACCGAGGTCACCCTGAGCTCACCCTGAGCTCACCCTGAGCTCACACTGAGCTCACCCTGAGCTCACACCGAGGTCACCCTGAGCTCACACCGAGGTCACCCTGAGCTCACCCTGAGCTCACACTGAGGTCACACTGAGCTCACCCTGAGCTCACACTGAGGTCACACTGAGCTCACCCAGAGACCACGTTGAACTTGCTCCAACTATGAGCGTCGTGTGCTCCGGCAGACCCGCGTCCGTCCCTGTGTACATTGCGTGTGTGCTCGAGGCGACGGACAGCAGCCAGGGCCGACTCACGCAGCGCTGTGAGCCGGCCTTAGCTACTGCTGCTGGTCCAGCCGTGCCGTCGCTACGCCGGCTGGACCGGACCCCAGCCGCTGCTGCTGGTCAGGCCATGCCGTGGCTGCGCCAGCCGGACCGGCTTATCTGCCACATCGCGCGGCGGCGGCGGCGGCGGCGGCCGCCCGCCTGCCGGCCGCTGTTTACCACGCCGGGTATCGACTGGCCAGGTGGTGGCGCGCCCGCCTTTATGTGGCGGCCGGCCGGCTCCCGTGTGGCCCCCGCGCGGAATGCGCGGCTGGCGATCGGCCGGCGCGCGGCAGGGGCGGCGGAGCGTGCGGGTCGGTCGGGGCTGTGTGTGCGTCGGCGGCGCCAGGATTGAGGTCGTCAGGTTCGGGGGCTTGCGGATCAAGGTCGTGTGCGCCGGTGAAGCGCGGAATGCCGTCTTGGGCGGCGGTGACGCGAGGATCGGGATCACGGGCGCGAGTGGAGGCTGGGGAGGTTCTGGACCTCCTGCTCGAAACAACTTTAGCTTAACTTCACAAGTCCATGGCACACATGGATGCTTTGCATTCAAAATGCACTGCCCCCCCCCCCCCACACACACACACACGCAGCCACACCACCACTAAGTCTGTAGACGGACTGTCTGGAATAAGGGCTGCGTGGGTAAAGATCGTGCGGATCAGGGCCGTTTGGGTGACACTGATGCCGATCAGCGCCGAGGCCAGCGGCGAGAGGGCGTGCGTCACCCTTTCCAGCAGCGGCCGGCGCCGGCCCGTCGTCAAGGACGGACTCTCGGCACGATATCACCCGCCGAATATACCCGCGATAATTGGGTCAAACAATGCGACTGATGAGTGCGCCGCGGCCGGAATGGTCGTCGTTCTGGTGAAAACAATTACAGCTGATCACGCGATCGATGCCACGTCGGTCGGCCCGCCCCCGTCGTATTGACGCAAGACGATGCGTTTTATTACGCTGCTCGGCCGCCGTGCCACCGGTCGGGCACAATACCTCACTAATTCACCACTTTTCTCAGTTGACTGAAAGCTTTTTAGGAGCACAAACATCGTTTGCGACGCCCTGCGATGGGCTCGTGCCGTCGGAAAATAAATAAGCGCCCGGGGCGACGCGGGCGCGAGTGGGTGGTCGGTGTTGGCGCCGCGAGTACGGCGCGTCGCTGTGGCTGGGCTGGTGTGTCGGCGGCGGGCTGGGTCTGGCGGTGTCGGAGAGGCCGGCACCGTGGTGCCGATGTGATGATGGTGTGGCGTCGTGTGGTGCTGGTGTGGTGTCGTGTGATGCTGGTGTGGTGTCGTGTGATGCTGGTGTGGCGTCGTGTGGTGCTGGTGTGGTGTCGTGTGATGCTGGTGTGGTGTCGTGTGGTGCTGGTGGGGTGCCGTGTGGTGCTGGTGTGGTGTCGTGTGATGCTGGTGGGGTGCCGATGTGATGCCGGTGTGATGTCGTGTGGTGCTGGTGTGGTGTCGTGTGATGCTGGTGTGGTGCCGTGTGATGCTTGTGTGGTGCCGGCATGGTGCTGTGTGATAATGGCATGAGGTCGTTGTGCCGGCGCCGTATTGTGTGATGATGGCATGTTGCCGGTGGTGTTGCTGTGGCGCCGGTGGTGCTGGGATGGTACTGTGTGGTGTCAACATGATACCTTTTGGTGCCGGTGTTGTGCCAGCATGGTACTGTGTGATGCTACCAATGGTGCCTTGTGGTGCCTGTGCGGTGCCGCTGCGAAGCTGGTGTTGTGCCGGTGGTGCCTTGTGACCGCCTGCGCCTGACAGTAGCGCCGCATAGTTTGCCGCGGTGATGGATGATCGGAGCCGCTGGCCGAGCTGTTTGTCGCGGGAGTTTGTTCAGGCGGTGGCCGCGGGCAGATCGGCCTCCGTTCCCCAGTCCGCCGACAGGCAGGATCAGCGCTCGGCGGTGGGCACAGCGTGGAGACGCGCCCGCCGCGTCCCGACTGGCGTGGTGCTGCCGTGTCGACACCCGTCACACCACACCCGCCAACACGATAGCACCCGCTACACCACGGTAGCACCCGTCACACCACGGTAGCACCCGTCACAACTCGCCGACCAAGACGGTAGCACACGTCACACCACGATAGCACCCGCTATGCAACGGTAGCACCCGTGACAACACATCCACCAAACACGATACACCCGTCACACCACTGCGGCATCCGTCACAACACACCCACCAACACGGTGGTGCATCCGCTGCGCCAGCGGCAACGCCTGCCTCTACGCCACCTACAATACCAGTCGTAGTCGGCACTGCATGTATTACCGCATTTAACATCACTCATGGCAGTGGTGATGTATGTACCACAGGTGACGCACGACCCATTGTGTAGGCGACATGACATTAGGCGACATGACATTAGGTGATATGTACCCACACCAACTAATTGTAGCATTGTTGCAATACCAATCAGAGCTCACTGACACCACCGTAGCGTAGCCGTGCATGACGCCGTGTCAGATGATGAGCCCGTGCCCTCTGATGAGAGAGTGGACCTTACGTTGGCCGGAGATGCCATGACTGGTGGTGCCCCGGGGCACTGGTATCCTCTGGTGCCATGGACACTGGTATCCTGTGGTGCCCCGGGGCACTGGTATCCTCTGGTGCCCTGGGGGCACTGGTATCCTGTGGTGCTCCGGGGCACTGGTATCCTCTGGTGCCCTGGGGACACTGGTATCCTGTGGTCCCCTGTCGGTACTGATATCCTGTGGTGCCCCGGGGCACTGGTATCCTGCGGTGCCCCGGGGCACTGGTATCCTGTGGTCCCCTGTCGGTACTGGTATCCTGTGGTGCCCCGGGGCACTGGTATCCTGCGATGCCCCGGGGCACTGGTATCCTGCGATGCCCCGGGGGCACTGGTATCCTGTGGTGCCCTGGGGGCACTGGTATCCTGTGGTGCTCCGGGGCACTGTTGTCCTGTGGTACTGGCATGCCGTGACGCCCCGGGCAGTGCATGCAAGCCGCGAACCCGCCACATGTTGTCACCGAGGCCCACAGCTGTTCGTTAGTCTGAGTGCGTCTGTCGTCGCTCGCCTCATGCGGTGTCGTACTGGCCTTCTTTGCGCGCCTCGCCCAGTTGCCTGGTTTTTCGTCGGTCAGTGGCGAGTACGCCATTCAGAGCGTTGTCAGAGCTGGTCTGGACGCCACTCAGAGCGTTGTCAGAGCTGGTCGGATTAGACGATGCTCAGGGTGCTCCGGTTTCGGGAAACGCCCAGTGATGTGGAATGCTTGCCTTTTAGCCATGACGGCTGTTTTTGTAGCACTAAATAGATTCGAGTTCGCGAGCGCGCTTCAAAGTGCGCCAAACCCGTCACCTCCTTCACTCCCCTCCCTCCCACTACCCCCCCCTCATCATCTGTGGTGGCCCCTGGATCGGCGTCTGGATCACATCTGGTTGTCTGGATCATCCGTGATGGGACCACCCATTAAACACTTCTTCTCCGCTCTGTCGTGTCAGAGTGTGCGCCCCCCCCGGCCGCCGTGCCTCGACGGGCAGACACGGCTGGCAGGCAGAGCCGGGCGCGTTTTTGCGCCGACGCCTGTCACCCGGCGCCCGGCTCCATTACCGCCATTTGTGTCCTGTTTATGTATTTACCAAAACCCGGTATCTATCACAACACGGGAGGGCGGCTGATCACGACGGGTGCCGGGCCCGAGTCGCGCCATGCCGTCTCGCCCGCCGCCGCCGGCCACACACCGAGTCGGCCCGAGTCGTGCCATGCCGCCTCGCCCGCCGCCGCCGGCCTCCGCGAGCCACACACCGGGCCGGCCCGAGTCGTGCCATGCCGTCTCGCCCGCCGCCGCCGGCCTCCGCGAGCCACACACCGAGTCAGCTCGAGTCGTGCCATGCCGTCTCGCCCGCCGCCGCCGGCCACACACCGAGTCGGCCCGAGTCGCGCCATGCCGTCTCGCCCGCCGCCGCCGGCCACACACCGAGTCGGCCCGAGTCGTGCCATGCCGTCTCGCCCGCCGCCGTCGGCCTTCGCGAGCCACACACCGAGTCAGCTCGAGTCGTGTCATGCCATCTCTCCCGCCGCCGCCGGCCTCCGCGAGCCACACACCGAGTCGACCCGAGCTGTCCCTCACCACACCCCGGTCGGGGCCGGCCCGACCGGTCCCAAGCCGCACCCATGGTCGACCCGAATTATCGGACTCCGAGCTGCCTCGGGGCGTTCACATCTGCTCTAGCATCTCCTACCTCTGCTTCCCATTAACTACCCTCGGTGGCGTAATCAATCTTGGACTCGGACCACGTTGGGCGGCTGTGGCTGCCTGGCCTCTGAGAGCGGTGAGAAGGGTGCAACGCTCTCGTCTATTGTGTAGCGCGTGGCCGTACCAACACGGATCGGCACGTGCGGTGCCTACTCACGATGAAAGGCACACACGGCCATATTCCGCACAATCGGGTCGTGCATTGATAGCAGCCAGTATAGCCGACAGCCGGCACACAGAGTTCGCACACAGCAAACTCGCGGCCAACACTCAGCTAACGTGCGGCTGACACAAAGAGGTAACACACGGCCAACAAGCAGCCAACACACACAGCTCACACAGCAAACTCACGGCCAACACTCAGCCAACGTGCAACTGACACCGAGCAAGCACACGGCCAGCACGCAGCCAGCACGCAGCCAATGCACAGCCAACATGCAGCTCACCCTGAGCTAGCAACTGGCCAAGAATTAACCAACACACAGCCAACACACAGCATCACACAGCCAGCACACATCCAACACACAGCCAACATGCAGCTCACCCTGAGCTAACAAATGGCCAAGAATTAACCAACACACAGCCAACACACAGCATCACACAGCCAACACACAGCCATCACACAGCCATCACACAGCCGACACACAGCCAACACACAGCCAACACACAGCCAACACACAGCCATCACACAGCCAACACACAGCCTACACACAGTCAACACACAGCCAACACACAGCCAACACACAGCCAGCACACAGCCAGCACACAGCCAGCACACAGCCAGCACACAGCCAACACACAGCCATCACACATCCAACACGCAGCCAACACACAGCCAACACACAGACAATACACAGCCATCACACAATCAACACACAGCCCATACACAGCCAACACACAGCCAACACACAGTCAACACACAGTCAACACACAGCCAACACACAGCCAACACACAACCAACACACAGCCAACACACAGCCAACACACAGCCAACACACAGCCAACACACAACCAACACACAGCCAACACACAGCCAACACACAGCCAACACACAGCCAACACACAGCCAACACACAACCAACACACAGCCAACACACAGTCAACACACAGCCAACACACAGCCAACACACAGCCAACACACAGCCAACACACAGCCAACATACAGCCAACACACAACCAACGCACAGCCAACACACAGCCAATAATGTACCGCCACCATGTAGCACACAGAGGACAGACATACAGCCGACACAACCAACACTTGGCAACATGCAGCCGATGCGGAGGTGTGAAGCTCGTCAGTCCCGCGGCGCGATGCGGGCCGCGTGGTCACGTGACCCGGCGACGACGGCGTGCCGAGGCCAGCGGAGCGGTCACGTGACTCCGGAACGCCGACCCGCCCTGCGAGTGACTCATCCCGGCTAAGTCGGCGGCCTAGTTTGGCGCGAACTGGTGCGATTGGCGCGCTCGCCACGGCCCAGGTGTGTGGACCGGCTTCGCCGCGCGCAACTGCTGATCAATGAAGCTGTGCCGAGCCCGGCCGTGCCCCCCCCCCCTCATCCGGGCGCCTGTTGCCACGCTTTGGTCAGCGGAACTGACCGGCGGCCTCTCAACGGTCGACCTGTGCGCGTCACCGGTGGTTGACCTGTCCGGCCCCTCGGAGGTTGACCTGTCCGGGCCCTCGGAGGTCAACCTGTACGACCCGTCGGTGGTTCATCTGTTCGGCCCCTCGGAGGCTGACCTGTCTGACCCATCCGCGGTTGACCTGTAGCCGTTCTGCGCGCCACCGCTGACCTGGCGTGACCATTGCCCTGCTGTCGCTCTCGATGTGGCTGCCTCGTCACCGCACCGCGCCGGTGTGCCCAGACTGACCTGTGTTGACCTGTGTTTCTGCCGTCAGGTGGCCATGTGTGGTGACCGATGTTGACTTCTGTTTCTGCCGCCAGGTGGCCGTGTGTGGTGACCTGTGTTGTTGACCTGTGTTGTTGACCTGTGTTTCTGCCGCCAGGTGGCCATGTGTGGTGACCTGTGATGGCCGGGAAGATGGCGCTGGTGGTAAGGGCAGTGATGCTGCTGGCGCTGCTGGCCGCACCCACCGCCCGCGCCGAACAAGGTCAGTCAAACACGCAGCACCCATCAGGGCCAGGTCAAATCAGGTCAGGTCCAGTCTTGAGACCAGATCAACGGCCGCCTCCATCGCTGGCTATCCACTCATCGCTTATTTTATTTTTATGTTTTGCATCTTTTAAGATCGCAGATCCGCTAGAGATGAGTTACGTAAGGAAAGAGTTGCGTTAAACCGGCGATCTTTACTTGCCTGATTCCAAGATTGAATCGGTATCCATCCGTCACCATGATACGTCTGCCGAGAGAGGGAGAGTTATCGCTTCCACTTCAACGTAATGGTAAGCAATAAGTCAATTACGCACTTCCACCTCATCTGGCTTCCGATGTACGGACAACAAATCTTATTGTTCTTAGCCGCACTCCCGTGGTCCACATTCATGGTCTTCCGAGATGATTGGCACAGACGAGTTTCTTAGTATTCGTTCATGGCACCGACTTAGCACCGCTTTTGTTCTCTTGTTGCGTGCAGGTATTTTCTGCCTATTTAGCATTGTCCAATGTTTCTGCTCTCGATATTGAATTGCAGAGCAGGGAAGATGGCGATGCACGCCAATTCCATGGAAGCTGAATTCCGGGCCCATCCAATCGCGTATGATATCACCGGCGAATGCCTCGTCTCAGTCTGAGGGGTCTTCAATGCGTTTCAATCACACATCTCCATTGTAGGTTATAGGTTTATGCTTCAATTTGCTTCGAGTACGAGTCAGTACCTTCATAACTCCGTCGCCGCTCAATGCATGCACACACACACACCACACACACACACACACACACTATATATATATATATATATATATATATATATATATATATATATATATATATATATCTCTCGGATATATATTTATGTCTAATATATATATCTGTCGGACCTATCTGTGTCAGTTTAGTCTGACTGGGCACAATGCATCACAAAGAATGATCACCGCAGCAGACCGCCGCACCGTCCAATATCCGTCACGGCAGGATTTTTCTGTTGATAAGCCGGACAGCTTGCCATTCGTTTCGTTGCTTTTACCCTCATTTGGAGCGTAATTGATGACACTTCGGCACGACTGTCGAAAGATTCAAGTTAGCTGTGGAGAATTGATTAATGAGAGCGTGCGGTAAATCTGCTGTGGCGTACCGACTGCGGGCTCGGGTCCCTGTGTGGGAGTGTTCCGGTCCCAGGTCCCGCCGGTGACTGCCCCGGTCCCGGGCGTTCGCCCGTGCCTGTGTCTGACCTCGGCGGTGCCGTTCCCGCTGCCGGAGCGGTTGCGTGCTGGCCGCACGGATGAAGGACGATGGAGCGGGCTGATTTCCGCCGGCAAAGGAGAGGGCTGCCGACCCCGGGGCTGGCCACGCAGCCGCACAGCACGGGCATAGGGGCTGCGGGGCTATGGCTGGGCTAGCCCCGATCACACACGCGCAAGGTTTACTGGGGCTGGGAGATGTCGACACCAAGGCGCTGCAGTAGTAGCAGGGCAGCAGGGTATTAAGCAGGGGGAGGCAGCACCTCTCCTCCTACCAAATCGAAATGCTTTTGGAACCAGCTTAGTGATGTTGCTTGAAAAGAAATGCATTCAAAGTGGCATTTGTCCCTCCCCTACGCTCGCGCACTGAGAACGCACAGGTGCTGGGAGGAATAGCCACTTGTCCCCATTCCTTCACGGTGCCACCAAGAAACAGCACCACAATCACCTACTAAAGGAGATATGAAGCCAGCCCATGCGGTAAAATTCCAGTAAGTGTTGTTTTTTGCCACGCGCGACGGCGGAGGGCGCGAAACTCCCGGCCCCAGCCGGAGTTTTTGCCTCTACTGGCGGCGATGAGAAGTCGAGGCGGCAATTTCGTGGCGCACGAGGGTTCGCCAAATTTAGCAGAAATGTCACTGAAGTGGTAATAAAAGCCCGTCCGGGCATGTGGCAAAAACGGCGCGGCCGGCGCGGCCTGCGCCGGCAATGGCAGCCGGTGGTGGCGTGACGGCCAAATTGGCGCGGTCGCCGACGTCGGCCGACCCGATGGTCGCATTGTCCGACCGCCGACTGGCGCCGGACGCACGCGCGCCACGCGCGCAAAAAGCGCGCCGCCCGGCCGCCGCGCCGGACCAGCGCTGAGCTGCCGCCGGCATCATATCAGCGCCGGCATCATATCATCAGCGACTGCCTGCTGTCGGCGTGGTGCGGACACAACGCCGTCGGTGAGAGGTTCAGTGAGAGCCACTGAACGGGCACTTCTGGCTCTCTGAATCAAGACATCAAACTCACCCATCTCCACGTCGTCAAACACCCACTTTGGAAGCGAACGTAGTGGCTCCGCCGTCAAAAAGAGGAATTTCGAGGTTAATGTGCTGTTCTTCCTATAACCTAATGTTGTCCAGATATATCATGTTGAATTTAAAATAGAGGTGTTTACGGTATACCGCCGCGTCCCTCTCACCAGTGTATATGACCGTCACTGAACCTTGTGCCCTGTTATTCAGTAAAAAACGGCCCCCTCTTTATTGAACCCCAGACGGGCTACACCTCCATTAAGTTTAATTTAATGCCTAGACTGAAACCCACGCGTGCATTCCACTGTCATTCCGACTCCCGAGCCAATGGGATTTGTCACGTTGGCGTTGTGGTGAAGTCATTCAGCGTTCGATCACAGGGTCTTCAGTTCGAATGTCGCCGGGCTTGGGAGGGGCTGCGGCCGACCGAAGCCCGGCCCGTGCTGTGGCGCGCGGCAGCCGGTCGGCAGCGGCGGGGGTGACGGATCATAGCGTCAGCCGGCCAACGTCGCGGTGGCGCCCCTCTGTTGACCCGACCGGTGCACAGTGGGAAAAAACTGGCCAGAAAGGGAAAAACTGGCCAGAAATGCATTTCTCGACCATTTGTGTATGCCATATTCGTGGCGCCATGGCATCAGCAAATGCTTGACGCACACCAGGTCACAGTTTTTATGACAATTTTCACAAAATTTGATATAGTAACAAGTCCATGGACATGGACAACATTACGTGTGGGAAAAATACGATGCACGCGTGCACAAATGTTGTCGGAGTTTGACGACTGATAAAGGTAAGATGCATTCTAAAAACCTGGACAAATAAGGTATGAAATGATAGCTGAGAACATTCTTAATGCGATAAACAATTCAAAAAGGCCTAGAACGATCCACAATATTACATTTTGTATTTTAAAATAAGTCATTACAACAGTGGTTAAATTTTTAGTACCTCCAAGTTCGGTTAAGGTTTAAGAAAAACGCACAAAAGCGCACAACCAGAACCAAACCCAATGAAATCAGCGATCCTTTGAGCTGCATGTACCGTAAGTTTCAGCTGCACCTATCTGCTCTAACACCGGTAGTGATAAATTGTACCCGGTAGATCGCGGTGCCATGCGGTGGCCGGCACGGGGAAGCCACGGCAGGTCGCAGTGCGATGCGGTGGCCGGCACGGGGAATCCCCAGCCGGACGCCGCGACGCGCCGGCTGGCGGGGTGTTTTCACCGGGTACCCTGATCCAGCGATTGCTGTGCAAAAAAATCCCCTAACTGACGAGGCGACTAAGTCGAGATAGGTCGCGTAGAGCGTTTCCCATGGCAGGGGAGCTGTCCTTGCCTGTAATGGTCTGGTCAGTGTGGTTGGATTTTGCGTACAGTGAAAATGGAGGTGCTTGTCAACAAAGAGGAATTAGTGGACTTGTTAACCAGTCCAAAGGCGTTTTGGCGTTGAAACTATTATGCTCATGTATTTACTTATAGTTTGCAGTTGGCTATGGAGAAAATCCCTCAGGACTATCTCTCGATTGAGTCGTCGATTGTGGACACGAAAAAAGGCGACCGACTTGATCACCAAGAACTTAAAAGGAAAGTCGGTTAAGTGTGAGCGAGCCCAGGGTAAATTCAGAAGTTAGTTTGCGACTTATCTTTCGGGAGACGAGGTGTTCTACGTGTCTCTAAAGCGTGGTGACGACGTCGTGAGTGATGATGAAGCTGAGACCCGCCTTGATGACGAAGCCGTGGGGGGAGCGCGAGGGCGACCAGGTAGAATCTACGATCAGCCCAGCGCCCGTTCTCAGCGTCGGGCGTCCTCAAGAGTTGCTCAACAGCACAGTTCTCTGTAGCTCGTGGAGGCTACTAGGAAAAGTGTTTGTGCATGAAGGACGCGGCTTTCGTGCTGCGACAGGTGGGGGAATAACCGAATCGGCCCAGCAAGATTCGCCGGGCTCTCAGAAGCTCTAAAGTGAGCCAACCCGAGCGCGTGTCAGGATACCGGGCGGTGGCAATGTGTGTGTCAGCTGACTTGTCTGTGCACGGCTACCGTATGGTCCGCCGAGTGACGAATGATGCGGCGAAGACAGACATCCTGCCTGCCTTTGGAAAGGTGCATGAGGCCAAGGTAGAGTGCTACCCGGCAGTCAACAGCATGCAATTCCCCGAGACGTCAGTTCTCCTGGATCATACATCAGCTCTCTACAGGCTCTCCTGGATCATACGACGCAGCGGCTGGTGGCATGTCTGCCGTCTGTCGCCCGTACGGACTCAGCTTCACCTGCCGACCAGCAGTCGACGTCATCCAGCACCAGCACTTCGGCCGTGCTTCACGTCAAATGGGAATTTCACGAGGCTACAGGGCAAGTCGTATACAAACAGATGGGAGGCGGCGATGAAGCTGTAGAACAAAATATGTTCTGTACCACTCTGATGCCTTTGCAACTAACAGTGGGTGGCACTTGCGTCTGGACCAACCCACGCCGTCTTCAATCCGCTTCTGCCGGCCGTTGCGGATCCAGTACAAGCGCGAGACAGCAGAGGCCTCCCGGAAAGAACGAGACAGTGACGTACTCAGTAGACGTATCCGAGATACGTCTACTGAGGCCGACCTACGTCGCCGCAACAGACGGTACCAGTTTCAGAGTGGCGTGCAATGTTCAACTCACCATGATTCACAGCCAGGTGGTGAACGCTCTGACCAACATCGGCAGCAGCATGACATGCACCATTTCTGGTGCACACCTCATCAGATAAATGACCTGTCTGCTGCCGCGGCTCGACCTGCCCGTGAGGATGCATGCCAGCTCGGTCTCTCAACTATGCATGCCTGGATTCGATGCTTTGAGTGCCTTCTCCACATTTCTTACCGCCTGGAGGTCAAAGTGTGGGCAGTGTCTGGCGAAGAAAACAAGATGCGTGTGAAAGAAAGAAGGAAATAATTACAGCAGCAGTTCCGGGAGAGACTGGGTCTTGTCGTGGATCAGCCATGTGCTAGGTAGGTAGGTACGTCTAACGACGGGAACACGGCTCGACGTGCCTTCAGAGACCCATATTTTACCTGTGTGTCATATCTTAGGGATGTATTTTGGATTAATTTCAGCCACTTAAGACAAGGAGATCTTGCATCTAGTCTACGGAACAATTATTACGTCACATTTACAGTGCAGAATGCTCGCATAGCAAACGCTAACTAATAATTATCCAATGTATGAATGCCCATGGACTTCGCTTATGACGTCATTATGATGTCACTATACATGACCGGACGTCGATCTTTTAAAACGAGGTACACTAGATACTCATGTAGGTGTGTGCACAATTTGAGCTGTCTACCTCAATTGGTTCCCGAGATATTTCGCGGAAGCAAAATAAGGAGAGGGGAATGTTCCCTTCACTCTTGTAGGTATTACCTCTGAAATTCCTGGGTTACGCAATCTTTAAGACAATAGAGCTTCTCCATATCTTCGAAATGTGAAGCTCTTTCGATTAAGACCAAAATCGCCCCTGTAACTAGCATACTTTGTCCGCAATTATTTATGGCCAGTTTTTTCCTCGAGTTATCACAGTGTGCGGTGGTAACGAGGGCCACGTATCGGTCGGCAGGCGGGGACGCGGCCGGCCGTTTAATCGGCGTCCAAACGACGTCCACCACGTGCGTGTCGGTGCCAGTGAGTGTCCACGAGTCCACGAGTGTCCGTCGGCCGGGCGGCTGTTTGCCACGACGGACGATGACCTCGACCTGTGGGCCGCTGGTGCGGGTGTGGGCGTCGGAGGTCGGTGGCGGCTCGCCTCGCCCTCGACGTCTCGCTCCCGGCCGGCCGGCTGTGCGCGACGTCCGTGGTGTCAGCGGCTGGGTCGTCCGTTGTGTCAGCGGCCTCGTCTGTCGGTCAGTGACGGCCGCCGCCACCCCGCCCTGGCCGGTCAGCCGCCGGGCAGGTGCGGCCGCCGCCCGGTTCAGCGGTGCGGCCCCGGTCACCGACTGGCGTCGTCGGGCCGCCCACACGGCCGCAGTCGGACCCTCTGTCCGGCGACGCACAAAAACCGGGCTGGCCGTGACTGGACTGGCCGGCGCTGGCACCGCCGCCGGCCGTGTACTAGCGCAGTCTCTGCCGCTGGTGTTCCTCTGGCACATCGTGCTCCTGTACAGTACCAGGCCAACTGGTGCCCAGATCCTGATCGTGATCGTGCTGCTGTGACCAGATCGTGACTGGTCGTGACCAGATCGTGCCCAGATCGTGACCAGACCAGACTGGTCGTGACCAGATCGATCGTGACCAGATCGTGCTGCGCAGTCGGTCAGGTGATCTCCCTCTGACCAGGTCGTGCTGCTGTACAGTCGGCCAGGTGATCTCCCTCTGACCAGGTCGTGCTGCTGTACAGTCGGCCAGGTGATCTCCTTCTGACCAGATCGTGCTGCTGTACAGTCGGCCAGGTGACCTCCCTCTGGCCAGATCATGCTCCCGTACAGCATCTGCCCGCACTGGTGTTCCTCTTCTTCTGCCCGCTGGCGGTCCTTTGACCCATGCCGCGGCGTCGCGGTTGGCGCGGACCGGTGCTCGTTTGCGGTGCGCCCGCGTGCAGCGGAGCAACTGCCGGCGGACGGTGATCATGGACACATGACACACACCTGGACACATATTGGCCGCTCAGGCGGCCTGCGGGTCGTGTCGCACGGACGGCCTGCGGGTCGTGTCGCACGGACGGCCTGCGGGTCGTGTCGCACGGACGGCCTGCGTGAGTCTCGCCGGTCGGCCCGCGCGTGACCGGCCGGACGGCCGATGATGGAGCCGTTCCCGTCCAGTCACGCAGCCGGCCGCCGTCACCTCCTCCGCCGCCGCCGTCCGCGACGGTGCACGGGAGCCGGACCGGACCGGACCGGAGCGGACCGGTCCGAGCAGCGGCGGCCGGCCGGTCCGTGCCACGCGGCTTCCACCGCGCCGGCTAATCGGCGGTGATCCATTGTTGCCAACCGTTTCATTAGTCGTGCTCGGCGCCCAAACTCGATGCAATTCCATTCGGCTTATCGCGCGGCCAGGAGGGCACAGCTGTAGATCACGGCCTCCGAGCCGCGCGGCGTGCGCTGCAGAGGGCGACGGTGCCACCGCCGCCGCTGCCGCCGCCGCCGCCGCACCGGCGACTGCAGCGCCTCCAGCGGCGGCCGACGCAGGCTGCCGGCCGACCCCGCCGCCGCCGCTGCTGCCTCGGCAGTACGCGCACGGAATAGCCATCGGATTCTAATCTGATGTGTCGTTCAGATGACGGCAGCTCGTCGGCTGGAATTGCGCATGGACGCGTCGGACAGTAATAGGCATCAGATGTGCCCCGGCCGGCCGCCTCCATGGACGGACGCGCTGCATGTTGATGCGGCCTCCCCGTCGCGCCGCCGGCCAACGTCCGCCGCCATGTTGTGCAGAAACCGCCGGCCGCCGTGGCCCGGACTGCCGTGCTGGCCATTGGGATTGGCCCGCCTTCCTCTGCCGATTAATGTGCATGGCGTGAGAGGTTGACTGTCGGTCCTTGGCTGACGAAGATGACTAGCCAACTCACTGTGGCGGGCGAGCAGGGTACGGCTAGATGACGTGCGACTGTCTCCCGTACCGTCGTGACCCGAAACCGGCACTTTCCCCGCCTGTGTGTGCGCTCGGCTAGAGGCTAAGATCCAGCTCGATGCGCTGGCGTGGGGCAGCCCTTCGCCCCGCCCTATGTCGCCCTGCCCTCTCCCGTCCTGCCCTCTGTCGCCCTGCCCTCTTCCACCCTGCTCTCTGTCGCCTTTCTCTCTCCCGCCCTGCCCGCCGTCGCCCTGCCCTCTCCCGCCCCGCCCGTACTGCACGGGCGGGCTCTCACGGGCCACGATGGGGCGGCTTTGTCCAGCTGTCCGGACGGATGACAGCCGCAACCGTGACAGGTGCCGACGGCTGACAGACGACAGGTGACAGGCGCCGCCGGCCGATGGCTATCCTCCCTCCGCTGTCCGACTCGTCGCTCTCCTTGTGCGTGACGTCGCCGCAGAGGAAGACACGCGTGCAGATGAGGTCCGCTGTTTGGCCGGCCGGTGGCGGTCGCACGGGCCGGTCACGCGACACGACTGCGGTCGTCGGAGCGTGCGGACGGCCGGCCGCAGCTCACGCCGGAAGCCGGCCGACCCTCCCATCTCCTGGCGGGAGCCGGCCGGACCCATCCCCAGCCGGGGTGACTGATCCCGCGGGGGGGGGGGGGGATGGTCCAGTTGGTGATCTCGAACGAGATCGACCGATGGCTTAGAAGGATGCTGACTGGGCGGTCTCCGGCAAAAATGTTGCCCGATTTGTTTGTGAGCCCATTGGGGATTTGGTTCTCGGGTTCACTGACGCATCCTAATCATGAGTGCTGTAGAAGAACCTTGGGTTATTTTACGGCGCATTCAACCGCTAGGTCATATAGCGTCGCCAACCTCTCACGCCGATTGGTCGCGGGTGGACTCGGTAATGCCGTCGGTTGTGAGATACGAACCCACAATCTTGCGATCAAGAGTCCGACACTCTACCAACTGAGCTACCGCGGCCCCCTGGTGAGTGCTGTCAGCTTCTCGCTGATGCTTCCCATCTTCCCGGTGGCTTATTGGCTGTTTTCGTCCTTCATGATTACGCTTGGTGACGCACCTCCCCGTTCCTGGTCGGCCGTCCCATCCCCTCCCTTCGCGTCATCTCCCCGGTGACCCGTCCATCGCCTTGTTGTGTAATCCTACTCGCGGGGCTTATCCGACCCTCCCTCCCTTCCCTGGTAGCCGACTTTGCCTGGTAGCTGGCTGACACAGCAGCTGATTGCGCTTGTGACCTGCTGTCCTCGTGCAGCGTGATGGTTGCAGCCCCGACGTCTAACAGTCCCACGCCGCGGCCAGGTCGACGTCCAGCGGCGGCGCAATAACAGGCGAATAACAGTTCGATAGTAGTTCAATAGCATTCCAATGGCTCTCCAATAGTGTTGAAGAACGACCCAGTAGCGGCTCAATATCAGCCCAATACCGGCTGCACGACTGGTAGCTCCAAACATAGGTACAATTGTGTTGCTATCCACGTGGCTTGTCGAAGATACACAGGACCACAGGCAGCAGCCGCTCATCCACGCGCGCAGAAGGCAGCAGCAGCTCATGTGCGTGGTTACTGGGCATTGGCACCCCGATGCCTACCCTGTCTGGTAGGTAGCAGCGTCTCGCATGACTGCTAGGTCACAGCATGTAGTGACGCCTGTCAGGGCGGCCGCGGGTCACCGGCACGGGCCGCGCTCTGTTCAGACTGGGCGGCACGTTTCAGAGTAGTGCACGCACAGTGTCGGTGACACGGCCGACACGGGTGACACCGCCACGCGCGGGAGCACCTCACGCACGGCCGTCACACCAGGCTGTCGGCCATGCGTGTGCCCCCCACCCCCACCCCCACCCCGCTCGACCCGCCCCCAGCTGCAGAGTCGTCAGCGGCGCAGACTTTTGGAGTTTTGGAGCAGGTGGGCGACATTTATGCCCGTCTAGACTTTTGGAGCAGGTGGACGACATTTATGCCCGTCGGAGAGCGTGTGCTGGCGCTTCGTAACGGACTCGACAGGAGCGTGCCGGCACGGCAGTCCCCGCCGTTAACGCCCCCCCTCCCCTCCCGCGGTGGCAGGCGGGACGAGGACGGCCCAGCCATGCGTGCCCACTTACCTCCCCCACCTTCCGGGAAGTCTGCCGCGGCAGTCGTGCCCTCCCTGGCCACCCCTCCCCGCCGCGCTCCCCTCCACCTCGGACGCGCCCCGACCGTAGATCTTCCCTGCGTGTCTCCACATGCACGCGACGTTCCATGTTTGTACGGCCGCCCGTCCGGTCGCCCGCCAGCCTGACGTGTGTGTGTGTGTGTGTGTGTGTGTCAGGGTGTGTGTATGTGTGATCTGCCGTGCGAACGACGAGGGAGCGTGAGCGACGATGCACGAAGCTTCTTCATTCCGAGCCGACTCGGCAATGTCCATTAGCGAGGTGCGAGGTGAGGATGTGGCGGCCAGAGCGAGACGTTGACAAGTCGTCTCCGCTGCGCCGCCACCGCCGCACCTACGAACATTCGTCGCAGTACGTTGAATGAACTCATCCATCAGCGCTGCTATCACAGTGGCTACACACCAGCCGTTGACGAAGTGTGCGCAGTGCGCACCGACTGGCTGAGGTACCGGTCCGGGCACCATATGTACCGGCACGGCGCTCCCACCACCGATCTGGAGTTGGGGTGGGGGTGGCCGTGGCAGTGGACCGACCCGTCGAATTCGTGTTCCGAGTAGTCCGGGGAGGACACTGGCCATACTTGCGCCGCTGTACCATCGCCGGGCGCCGTCGGTGCCGTCGGTGCCGACGATGCCGTCGGAGCCGTCGGTGCCGACGATGCCGTCGGAGCCGTCGGTGCCGACGATGCCGTCGGGGCCGTCGGTGCCGACGATGCCGTCGGGGCCGTCGGGGCCGACGATGCCGTCGGAGCCGTCGGTGCCGACGATGCCGTCGGAGCCGTCGGTGCCGACGATGCCGTCGGTGCCGTCGGTGCCGACGATGCCGACGATGCCGTCGGTGCCGTCGGTGCCGACGATGCCGTCGGGGCCGTCGGTGCCGACGATGCCGTCGGGGCCGTCGGTGCCGACGATGCCGTCGGTGCCGTCGGTGCCGACGATGCCGTCGGGGCCGTCGGTGCCGCTCGCAAGAAGCGTCGCCCCGGCGATCGGTCACAGGCCGCTCGAGTTGCGGCCATTGTCGCCAATTTGGCGCGCCTAATGCCCTCTGACGATGAGCGATGGTTCGGAGACTGAGCAGATACTCGCCGTCCCCCCCCTCTGGCCGTAAGCACGTGCCGTGGTGGAACGACGAGTGTCAACGCACTGTCGCCCTGAGGCCGCGGACTGAGTGGAAATTCCTCAAACATCCCACCACACACAACTCGAAGTCCGCGAGGCCAAAAACGTTGTCGCAAATTATCATTCAGGCCAAGCTGGCAACAACATTCCAAAGACAAAACAATGCTGGAAACAGTACTCCAACTCTTTCAATAAACTTACCCCAACCGGCTAAATTTGGAAATAAATTCGCTCCTTCTCCAATGGCAGAACCCAACATCGAGCATTCCCCAACTGACGATTAACCAACGCCATAGCACAAAACCCACAGCCATCGCGGAACACTTCGCCACCTATTATGCTGATATCTCAAACACACATTCTTCCCTGCTTATCTTTGACAACACTGAACCCTATAATGGCCTCTTTACTCTTTATGAACTAAATGTATCCCTTTCAAAGATAACCAATACTAATGTTGGCCCTGACCAATTGGCGTACCCCTTCTACCAAAATGTATCTGACTCCAGAACTTCCTTTCGGTACTAAATCTATGATGAACCGAGGGCACTTCCCCCATCACCACCTGTCCTCGAGCTATCGCCCTATCCCTCGTACTGGTTGTGTCTCCAAAATCTTCGAGCGTATGGCCAATGAACGAATCAGAATCCTCGAAAACAACGAAATTATTTCCGTGATTCAAAGCGACTTCCGGCCCAGACGCAGCACCGCAGGCACCCTCATGGAAATTGTGGATTCCATACAGCGCGGTTTCATATTTAAAAAAGAAGAAACTGGTGCACTCTCAATCTTCATTCCATGTTCAATAATGCGTCCAAGTGGATGGCATACGTTTATCTCGAAGCCTGAATAAGTGTGCTTTTTAAAGAATAATTTGGTCGCGGGGAGTTCACGATGTGGCTGCTTGGTGGGCCGGTAGTTGTTGCACCGAGAGTGCAAGGAAATTCCGTTAACGTATCGCAAACGCATCCAAGATCCGTTCGCAGCTCCCAGCCTCTCCATCGAACCGTCGTCTGTGTTGAAATATTTATTTTATGTTTAATTACGCAAAGTACGGCTCATGAGCCATACAGCTCGACTCAAATAGCTATACAGAGTCACCTGATGGTGACTCTGTATAGCTATGTATGTACATGGTAAGCATGGCACTGTGCGGTTTTGAGAGAAGGTTGCGGTGTATAATTTCTTTCGAAGAAGAAAAGATATGAGTTGGCATTGATCTTAATTGATGAACGGGCGCGAGTTTTGAACTTAAACTAATGAGGAAGGGCGGATTCCGGAAAGACGATGCCGGTGGATGGACGGCCGGGGTTTTACGACGCACTCAGCAGCTGAGGCCATACGGCGTCGCCTGCCTCTCACTCTGCCAGGAAGGACGGGCACTGCGGGGAATCGAACCATACACCTCTGGCGTGCCAGACGCTCGGCTTGAACCTTTGATAACTACACGTGTCGGCCGATGTTTGCCATCAGTGTAGCACATGGCATGCACCTGGCACAGAAGCGCACGGGGCTGTGGTTACTACGCGTGTTGGCGAAGTACGAGAACGAGTTTCAATGGACATTGGTCGAGCAATGTTTCGGACACCCATTCATGTCATGAATAAGTCGAAAGGTCAGATAATTATATGTATTATTTAATAGTATTAAGTGAAGATTTGAGCCAAGCCGTGAATATATGTTGCTGAACGTAGGCCGAATGACAAACCCAAACAGCTTAATTAATGTATCTTCAACTGTAAAATGTCTGCCAGATTGGAGACGATATTAATCAACGAATTAGAGTGTCTTATTAGGGTGATTTAGTACCACAAGCTGTGACTACAATCGAGTCCAAGTTAAAATAGCATCAGGAGGTTGGCATGATATGGCAACTGCACCTCTTCTCTAGTGATTCGGTAGAAGCAAGATGTTGCAATCCAGATAGCATTGCGATGGCAGGCTGCGTTTATATTGCAACCCATCCACGTGTGTTCTTTTCATCGGTGACATCGGTTCTGCATGCGGGGGTCCAATTCATTTCGTTTCACATTTCAGGCTAATTATTTAAGTGAGCTTCGTTGTACGCGGATCAAAATGAGAGCCAACCGGGCGCTTAATGCTTTTTCGCCGGAACGCTCGTAACTCTACACGTCATTTGGCCAGCCAATGAGTCAGCGTGCACGTAAGCTCTCCGATTAATGTGTGTCCACGCGTGCCGCGCGTGGGTGTATGTCACTTACGAGTCGGTAAATGAAATGCTAATTGGCATGTAGGTGCATTTATCAGCTCGTTGTTTGTCCACACACCGCTTAGGTGTGCATCTCGCACACGTAACTGGGCATCGACCTCGTGTCGAACGGTGGCCAATTCCAAGTTGTCGGACATGCTCACTGGGCATCGACTTGGTGTCGCACAGTGGCCAATTCCAAGTGGTCGGACATGCTCACTGGACGTCGACGTCGTGCCGAACGGTGGCCAATTCCAAGTGGTCGGACACGCCTTGTGAATTGATCGCGCATAGCAATTTCAATTACAACCGTATCTATTATGCGGCCAGCTCGGCCATATGGTATTCTCGACGCCGGTCACCCCTGCCTGGGAGCAATTTCGCCAGCGCCGGGGACACTGCCGTGAAGTGAAAAAGCGTGTGCAGATGCCGGCAATTGAAATTCCATTGTCGCATTATCGTGCCACGCCACCGGACTTTTGATTTGGCAACATCACACGCACGGTTGCCGGCTATTGGCGCCTGCAATTTACGGCTCCCTGGAAAATGCAGATAAATCGCCATAAATCCCCACTTTCATCATGGCCGGTGACGGGGTGGGTGTCGCGTGACGGCTCTACAATGGACGAGAAGTCGCACACTGGCTCTACATTAGACGGAGGCTCGCGCGGGAATCAGCAGCGTCCGTGGCTGGCAGAGACAGAGTTATGGCTGGCGACGGAGACACAGCTGGATATGGAGACGCAGCTGGACACAGCTGGGTAGGCAGACGCAGCTGGACACAGCTGGATAGGGAGACGCAGCTGGAGACGGAATACGAGCCATTTGGTAAAACAAACAGCAGACAAGTCATGGAAACGGGGTAAGAAATAGGTAACAAGCACGCGGCACCAGTCATAATCATATCTACTCGAGGTGCCAGATACATTATGATACATACCTACACGAGGTGCCAGAGTTTTGGGGCCGAAGCCCGGGCCCGGCTACGAGTCGGGCCAGGAGGCCGGCATGGTACGTCAACCGGTCAATGAGCTTACACAAGATCAATTGGATGCCTAGAATATATCTCAAGCGCCAGCCAAAATCACGCCGGTATAGAACGGGCTCTCTGCGTGGGCTTTCGCAAAAGCCTGGGGTATATCACACGCGTCATTTAAAAAGTCTGCCGGTCCTGGACGGACTTTCGGTTTTCACATTTGCCATCTCTGGTAGTTCCTGTGGCCAGTGCCCAGGACCTGTGCGGAGACGGAGGTCGAGGCGAAGAAGCGATCGAGACTGAGCCTCGCACAGAGCCGGTGACAGCGCTGCAGCTGCGTCGCGTCTGCCGGTCGCTCGCCTAATTAAGACGCCGCAAAAACGCCGCCGCAAAACGTCCGTGCAAAAATCTGCCGGCCGCGGCAGCGCCGGTCGGCGGCGCGGCGGCCGAGAAAAAGGCGGTGCTCGGCGCGGCCCGGCCCGTCTCGCGCGGGATCACCGGCTGAGGTGTGATAATGCCGCCCGACGCCCAGAAAAACCGGCCCACACGATACGGCTAATTTGCAGTTGTGGCGGCTAATTTTTCGCCGGGGTCCGACGCATGATAAGGAAATGATCGGGCCGGCGAAGACAGAAGGGCTAATTTGGCGGCGTCCGGGTCGGCGTCGGGGTCCGTGTCGGGGTCCGTGTCGGCGGCGCCGCGCCGCGCCGGTGCCACGCTCACTTCGCGGCGACGGGGCGACAGGTTTTCGACGCAAAAACGCTCCCCTCGTGAGACACGTTCCTGATTCTGGAATTCCAGCGCGAACGGGAAAACCGGCGAGTTCGGGTCATTGCCATCGGAACTCGTAGGAATGTAAAAGAGTGCAGTCGAGGTAAGCTTCTGGGCAGTAAGCTTCTGGGCCGGCACCATCATTGCGACGTCATGACAGCAAAGAAGTAATTATTGTGATGGTGTCATGATTGTCATGGCATTATTATTGTGATGGCGGCCTAGTTGTCACTATGTCATCATTGCAATAAAAGCAGACGAATGCAGTGTGATTGCCGCACCTTTGCTTTGACTTTGACTTTGTTCCAGAAGTCAAAGCGTCGTTGAATAACAGCAGGTAGCGTGCCTGTTTTCCGGATTCTCGAGTTATTTGCATAATCATCGGGACTTTAAGGTGGCAAGCTCATTAGCTGTGTCTAGGCATGCTCCTGTATCAAATTTCAACCCAATACATTTATTAGAGGTATTTTGGGGTATTTTGAGACATTTACTATCGTCATGCCAACATCTGTTCATGAGAAAACATCTTTTGGCGGGTAGTTCATAGTGTGCAATGGTGCATCCCCTGTCATTTTACATGTTTTAACAGCTGGTCCACAATGTGTAACGGTACAATCCCTGTCATTTTACATCTTTTGACAGATGATCCACAGTATGTAACTGTACAACATCTGTTGACAGGTGGTCCACAGTGTGGAATGGTACAGCCCCTGCCATTTTACTTTCCGTTAACCACGAATTGGGCGACTTGCCACTTCACTACAAAGGCACATTTCTTTTGGATGTGGCACGTGGAATTGTTTCCTTGGACACGGCCCTATAACCCCGGCCCCATAACCCCGGCCCCATAACCCCGGCCACATAACCTCGCGCGGATATCGAACAAAAAATTGCAATGTCTCTAGCCCTGTCCGCTCAATCATTCCGCCCAGCAGATCCTCCTCGCCGGCTTTGTTTTTGTCTTTCGTGCCGCCACGTGTAAATTCACACGTCTCGTAATTTCTTTTGTCTTTTCTGTAAACTTTTGTCGGACTTCAGGGTCCTCCGGAGCAGAAAACAAGTCTGTCTCGCGTCGTGAGGCCACCGAACAAATGCGGGCTGCTTCGGGAGAACGATGTGGGCTGGAAAGGCTCTTGTGGATTGGGTCTTATAATAGTGAACTTTACTGCACGGCACTTAAGATTATTTTACCAAGGAGGCATGCGTGCATATATATACGTATTGGAAACACTTGTATGTGTGTGTGTGTCAAACTACAATGTTAGAGGGAGATGAGAGGGCGAAAGAAAGTACGAGGGAAAATATAAAGCGAGGGAAAGGGAAAGAAGAAACATAGGATTATTGAAAGACATAACGGAGAGAGAAATGGACAGAGAGAGAGAGAGAGAGAGAGGGGGGAGAGAGAGAGGAGAGAGAGAGAGAGAGAGAGAGAGAGAGAGAGAGAGAGAGAGAGAGAGAGAGAGAGAGAGAGAGAGAGAGAGAGAGAGAGAGAAAAAAAAAAAAAAAAAAAAAAAAAAAAAAAAAAAAAAAAAAAAAAAAAAAAAAAAAAAAAAAAAAAAAAAAAAAAAAAAAAAAAAAAAAAAAAAAAAAAAAAAAAAAAAAAAAAAAAAAAAAAAAAAAAAAAATATATATATATATATATATATATATATATATATATATATATATATATATATATATATATATATATATATATATATATATATATATATATATATATATATATATATATATATATATATATAAAAAAAAAAGAAAAAAAAAAAAAAAAAAAAAAAAAAAGAGAGAGAGAGAGAGAGAGAGAGAGAGAGAGAGAGAGAGAGAGAGAGAGAGGTAAAAAGGCAATGAGAAACTGTGCATTGGAAGAGAAGGCTTGCTAGTATATGTCATTTGACGGATCTACACAACTGCGGTGAAAGGAAAAGTCACCAGTTTAAAGCTAACGTGTTGGGTTTTTTCCTTCCTCCACTTTCCAGCCGGCTGATGCATTTAAACGAGCCAACAAAGTTCCGGCGCGTTCCGGCGACAGATGGATGCTGGCCGACGTGTTAATCACCGAGGCTCTCGTGAATATTCAGACCTGGCAGCGCTGTCACCTACTCCAGGAAGAGCAGGCCGGTCCGCCGCTCGGACCCACCCACCCACACTCGTTTCCGCGTGCTTGTTTCCATTTTTCCATTTTTTTTTCCATTACTTTCCATTTTTGTCTCAGTCCGGACGTGTGGGCCGTTGCCAGTTTGCGGCGAAGCCGTCTGCGCGCTCAAATGGATATCAAATGGATGGCGGTGTAAGCCCGTCCGGAGCTTACGCCTCGGCTCAACGGCAACTCGGGCGGCGGATCTCGCCGGATCTCGGTCAGATCTCGCCAGATTTCACCGGATTGGATTGCCGAGTGGTGGCGTGGCGGGTCTCCGCCGCCTGTCAAGACGACTAGTAGCTCTGCAGTCGCCTGACAGTCCCAATCTGGTAATGACGGTCGCATGACAGTCCTAGTCTGGCTGTGACAGTCGCATGGCAGTCCTAGTCTGACTGTGACAGTCGCCTGACATAGTCTAGCTGTGACAGTCGCCTGACAGTCCTAGTCTGGCTGTGACAGTCGCATGGCAGTCCTAGTCTGGCTGTGACAGTCGCCTGACATAGTCTAGCTGTGACAGTCGCCTGACAGTCCTAGTCTGGCTGTGACAGTCGCATGGCAGTCCTAGTCTGACTGTGACAGTCGCATGACAGTCCTAGTCTGACTGTGACAGTCGCCTGACATAGTCTGGCTGTGACAGTCGCATGACAGTCATAATCTGGCTGTGACAGTCACTTGACAGTCGCGATCTGACGGTAACTGTTGCCTGCTAACCGCGGTCCCGCGGTGACGGTCGCCTAATAGTCACGGTCTAGCCGTGACAGTCGCCTGCCAGTCGCAGCCTGATCGTGACAGCCGCGACCCGGCGGTGTTAGCCGCCTGACAGCCGCCTGACAGCCGCCTGACAGCCGCGTTCTGGCGATGGCAGCCGCCTGACAGTCACACAAATGACAATCTGACATGACTGTCACACATCGCCGGGCAGGCTGTGATAGCCGCTTGACAACCACAGTCCGGCGATGACAGCCGCCTGACAGCCACAGTCCGGCGATGACAACCGCCTGACAGCCACAGTCCGGCTGTGACAGCCGCCTGACAGCCACAGTCCGGCGATGACAGCCCTCTGACAGTCACAGTCCGGCGATGACAGCCGACTGACAGTCACAGTCCAGCTGTGACAGCCGCCTGGCAGCCACAGTCCGGCGATGACAGCCCTCTGACAGTCACAGTCCGGCGATGACAGCCGCCTGACAGCAACAGTCCGGCGATGACAGCCGCCTGACAGTCACAGTCCGGCGACGACAGCCGACTGATAGCCACAGTCCGGCTGTGACAGCCGCCTGACAGCCACAGTCCGGCTGTGACAGCCGCCTGACAGTCACAGTCCGGCGATGACAGCCGACTGACAGCCACAGTCCGGCTGTGACAGCCGCCTGACAGCCACAGTCCGGCGATGACAGCCGACTGACAGCCACAGTCCGGCGATGACAGCCGCCTGACAGTCACAGTCCGGCTGTGACAGCCGCCTGCCAGCCACAGTCCGGCGATGACAGCCGACTGACAGTCACAGTCCGGCGATGACAGCCGACTGACAGCCACAGTCCGGCTGTGACAGCCGCCTGACAGCCACAGTCCGGCGATGACAGCCGCCTGACAGTCATCGTCCGGCGGTGACAGCCGCCTGACAGTCATCGTCCGGCGGTGACAGCCGCCTGACAATTCCCCTGAAGTAGTAGCCCAGCCGTGCCAACTTGATAACAGTCTGTCAGGTGTCGCTGGACTTCTGATTATTTCCACTGTGACGCCCGTGTCGCAAACTTCCGCACTTCCGCTCTGGTCGTTAAATCCCCGTCGTTAAATATCGTATGCACGAGTGACGTGGGCTGGGGGGGAGGGGGCGCGAGGTGGCCGCCCCGTCGGCAGCGCGACCGAATTGCCTTCTCAGTTGCATAGCAGTTGAAATGTTGAAAGGTCACCTGTTCCGAGCACGATGTGCCATGTGATAATTGAGTTTACCTTGAGAACGCTTCGTGGCGGCGAGACGTGGTGGTGGAATCAGCTATGTCTGCGGCGCGGCTCGTGCAGCACCGGCAATTCTCGGAACGTAACGCCGAGCGCATGGCCAAGCATGGGAAGATTGGACTTTTTCTCCGGCGAGCCAATAGTTCTGGAGGCATTCACCCGTGCTGATGCTCCGAGTCGTGTTGTGAACATTGTGGTGGTCTCGCCGCGCGGCCTGGTGAGGAGATGCTGCGGCGTCCGCCCACCGCCGGCCATGCCGCGCCACGGAGCCGCAGCAGCCCCCTCCCCCCCCCCCATCCCCCTCCTCTCGGCCACGCCGGGCGCGTCTCTAGTGGGCCGTCATTTCCGCGCCACTTCTGACACGTTGGCGTCAGTCCATGGCGGCGTCCGCTGTCAACTCTGCCGCCTCGAGTGCGTCCGTGAAGAGCGGCCCGAGTGGAGGCCGACGGTGGCGCCCCGGGCGCCCCGGGCGCTGTGGCGCCCCGGGCGCTGCGGCGCCCCCGTCAGCTGCCGGCTGCGGCGGCGCCGGCTCACCTGTGAAGCCGGTGGCGCTGACACGTGTCCGTGACGACCGGCACCCGGCGGGTGGCCGATGGTGATCCAGCGGGATGGACATGCGGTGGGTGGCCGAACGGTGATCCAGCGGGATGGACATGCGGTGGGTGGCCGATGGTGATCAGCGGGATGGACATGCGGTGGGTGGCCGATGGTGATCAGCGGGATGGACATGCGGTGGGTGGCCGATGGTGATCCAGCGGGATGGACATGCGGTGGGTGGCCGAACGGTGATCCAGCGGGATGGACATGCGGTGGGTGGCCGAACGGTGCCGCACCGGCAAACATGGCTGATGGCGGTGGTCGTGATGTCGGCGTGTGCGCTTTGCGTCCGAGACGGCCGTGTCTGCGGCTTGCTATCTCCGGTTGGTAAATCAGACGCGAGTGTCGCTAATTGCGGCCGGCCGGTTGCGGTTGCACCGGATTCGAAAATGTTCCTCTGCAAATTAAATGAGCTGTCATTATCATTAAATGAGTTAGCATTATCATTGTCAATATGCATTCTGACCGATTAAGTTCGCTTACGTTTTGTTAGTATCCAGATTATTACCCACGCCCGGCAACAGTAATGACGCACCAAAGGTATGCTGGGCTGCTGATATAATGGCTACGCGTTCGACATGTGGTGGCCGCTGGAATAATCTAACCAGCAGTGGCCACTCTGACGAGAAGCATTGACAACATTGAATGGCGTTCAGCAGCTAAGAGCGTCGCAAAGGAGCCCTGTACCCACCATGAGCGTGTAAGCAGTTGGTGTACGCTCTCTGTGATTAATCTCCACAGGCCTGAGCTGTCTAGTTCCTGCATATTTATATGATGCATATTTATGTGTATTTATACGATGTGGATTAATCACGCGATATGCGGGAACAAAAACAAATATAATGTTCCCAGATGTGACACCTTTTCCTTAGTGTTCATCACATGACAAGCCACCATCAATATGCGAAGAAAAATGTGGTCGGCATTCACTTCCGCAAATGGTCCTGCTTGATGACTGTCTAATCGTTGCCTCGCTGCACACGTACCTGGTAACCACGGGCTGAATGGGTTTTCAGGAACACGCTACTGAAGCCGTGGCTTCATTATTTTTGTTTGGACTAGCTCTTAAGCAAATGGAAGCAGCATTGGTTTTGCCTATATATGCACAAACACACACACACACACACACACACACACACACACATATATATATATATATATATATATATTCCCCCAACACTATGATTACTGTCCATGGTTGGTTCGTCTGCGCCCAGGGAGTTTCCTCTGGCTGTTTGTCAATTTATGCGGGCGTCAATTATTATTGTCTGGTATGTGTGGCGTGTTTAGATCATCAAGCAGACGTGATCTCTGGCGCCGCCGACCCGTTAGGAGGCGCCGCTGCAGTGAGTGATGGGCTCTGGCGCGGCGCCAGAGATCAGAGTCGGTGCACCCCACTGTACAGCAACATCGGCCACTAGTGTGGACAACAGAGAGTTCGGTGGGAGGTAAGAGGATGTCCCGTGGGAGCTAACAGAGAGCATGGTTGGAGGTAAGGGTGTGTCCCGTGGGAGGTAACAGAGAATCTGGTGTGAGATGAAAGGATATCCCTTGGGAGGTAAGAGGATGTCCCCTGGAAGGTAACAGAGAGTCTGATGGGAGATAGAGGAAGTCCCGTAGGAGGTAACAGGATATCCCGTAACAGCGAGTCTGGTGGGAGGCAGGAGGATGTTCGGCGGGAGGTAACAGAGAGTCTGGTGAGTGGTAAGAGGATGTCCCGTGGGAGGTAACAGAGAGCATGGTTGGAGGTAAGGGTATGTCCCGTGGGAGGTAACAGATAATCTAGTGTGAGATAAAAGGATATCCCGTGGGAGATAAAACGGAGTTTGTTGAGCCGACACGACAGCTAGACGTCGGTGATGTGGCTATGTTGTCATGCCACGTGGCTTACGTGTCCTGAAGCTGGGTGACTGGCTGTTGTCAGTCCGATGGAGGGTGTCGCACTGAACGATTGTATGCAACGTTATCTGAACGGGAAGGCTGTGAGACGAAAAGAACTTTGACACCAAGTGGTATATATATGCCAGTGCGGTGATTCAGCATGTGGCATTTCAGTTTCAGTTATGCACACCATATTCGGCGCATGAGCCCGACGTCGGTACGATTGCATGAAGCGAATTTTTCTTCCGATATACATCAGCCCAAATTGAAGGTATTTTTATTCAATCGAGCTCCCCTGCCAAATATGAGGCACGCATCCCAGGCATGAATGCACTGTGCGAAATTGCTAAATAGCTTTTACTTGCTTCTAACATTCCTGCCCTTCCGTGAACATTGAACTCAATGAGGTTCATGTAGCTTGGTAGCATTCTTGGTTGCCTTCACCGGCTACCAAGAGATCACAGTTGCGGTCAACCGGCAAACTTTCTGCCGCGGTATTGGTAGCTCTGCCGCGGTACTGCTGCTATGATATGAAGGTGGCTCTAATATTCGCCTCGGGTCCGAGCAACTATAAAAACTGTCCGACGGCCAGGAACGTCCGGAAGTGCCTGTACACGGCAAGTTAGAAAGTGTAAGATGAAATGCAGGAAGAGTAGGTGTAGAAAGGGACTTGAAGGTGCTCGTCACGTGCCAATAGACCGCACTGCCGACGAGAAAAACGCATGGTCATGTGCTTCCAGCTCAGATCCCGACCATAGTCACAGACACATGAACGAAAACGGCAAAAGGACTGCGCCCTCTCCGCCACCTCTCGGGCTCCATGAGCATTAACCATATTAATGTTCCATGGGGGGAATCGACTGAAAAGCTGATTCCCCACGCCCGATATTTTGGACGATTCTACAGTACAGTACAGTAGTCGAGGCGCCCTAAAACCCAAATAATTAACTGGACGATTCTACACTAATGCGTTCTCCTATCGATGCGTAGCGAAGGATGATGATGAGTACGGAGATGAGCTAAGCACCGAAAGGATGATGGGTACGGAGGGGCTAAGCACCGAAAGGATGATGGGTATGGAGGGGCTGAGCACCAATTCCACGACCTCGGTTCTCCGCATCGTGGAATGTAATGTGTCTATCCAAGAATGAGTATTTAAATACAGGACTGCAAATATTGTTGTCTATCCCAGAAGAGCTGGCCACCGTTGAATCACTTCTCGCATCGTGGCCGACCTTAAGCTCCCCGGATCGATATATTCCGTTCACCGAGGCGGTCAGGCAAGGACCCAGTCAGGGGTGAATTCGAAGCTGAGCAGGCGACGCTTCCTCCGCGGGTTTGCTTCAATGTATCTCACTGATTCGTGCCGCTTCCTTCGCGGGTATGCTTCACAGAACTTCACTGGGTGGTGCCGCGTCCCTTGGGTATGCTTCACTGAACTTTGCTGGGTGGTGCCGCGTCCTCTGGGTATGCTTCACTGAACTTCACTGGGTGGTGCCGCGTCCTCTAAGTATGCTTCACTGGACTTCACTGAGTGTTGTAGCGTCCTCTGGGTATGCTTCACTGGACTTTACTGAGTGATGTAGCGTCCTCCGCGGGTATGGTTCACTGGACTTCACTGAGTGGTGCCGCGTCCTCTAAGTATGCTTCACTGGACTTCACTGAGTGGTGCCGCGTCCTCCGCGGGTATGCTTCACTGGACTTCACTGAGTGTTGTAGCGTCCTCTGGGTATGCTTCACTGGACTTTACTGGGTGGTGCCGCGTCCTCTGGGTATGCTTCACTGAACTTCACTGAGTGTTGTAGCGTCCTCTGGGTATGCTTCACTGGACTTCACTGAGTGTTGTAGCGTCCTCTGGGTATGCTTCACTGGACTTCACTGAGTGTTGTAGCGTCCTCTGGGTATGCTTCACTGGACTTCACTGAGTGTTGTAGCGTCCTCTGGGTATGCTTCACTGGACTTCACTGAGTGTTGTAGCGTCCTCTGGGTATGCTTCACTGGACTTCACTGAGTGTTGTAGCGTCCGCTGGGTATGCTTCACTGGACTTCACTGAGTGTTGTAGCGTCCTCTGGGTATGCTTCACTGGACTTTACTGAGTGGTGTAGCGTCCTCCGCGGGTATGCTTCACTGGACTTCACTGAGTGGTGTAGCGTCCTCCGCGGGTATGCTTCACTGGACTTCACTGAGTGGTGTAGCGTCCTCCGCGGGTATGCTTCACTGGACTTCACTGAGTGTTGTAGCGTCCTCTGGGTATGCTTCACTGGACTTCACTGAGTGGTGCCGCGTCCTCCGCGGGTATGCTTCACTGGACTTCACTGAGTGGTGCCGCGTCCTCTAAGTATGCTTCACTGGACTTCACTGAGTGTTGTAGCGTCCTCTGGGTATGCTTCACTGGACTTCACTGGGTGGTGCCGCGTCCTCTAAGTATGCTTCACTGGACTTCACTGAATGGTGCCGCGCCCCGGCCCGTAATCTTGACTCACTCTTCGCTCGGACGTGTCCGTTCGGCGAGATGGGGGCGACCGATGCACGGCCAACCATCAGCCACCGGATCGTTCCTAATTCTGACTGCCCCCTATCATGGGCGTGACGAAGCAGGATTGCCGGGGAGGGGTGGCAATCGTCAATGTCGTCACGAACTTTGGATAGAGGGTACGATCGTTTTTCGGTTAATTATTTCCGTGCAAAACCTATAGGCTAACCTCCATGACTCTCGGGGTACACCTCCTCTTCCCCGCCACGTCCCTTGACGTCGCCCATGGTGGCAATTGGCAGCCTGTTCCACACTTGCGGCGGTATAAAGCCTGCCCAAATGCCAGTCAGAGTTCACGCAGGACGCGTCAGCATTGTCACGTAGATCGTTCCTCCCCGCCATGCGTCGATTGGACTCGTCCGCCGAGTTGCCACCGACCTGACGTGATGGCGGGCCTCAGACACTAAGAATTAAGTAAGACATCAGTCAGCTGCAAACCTGTCGTGCAGAGTGGATGCCACCGAAGCGCCAACCGGAGCTGGCACTGACAGCGGTGCATGTGGCACATGGGTTGCAATGTTAGCGCGGGACAGGTAGGCAGGCGCAGCAGGTAGGCGCAGCTCACGCATTGCCAGTACAGCTGCACTCGCCAGTCTTCTGCAGTGGCCGCTCGCTTCAGTGGCCACGTCTTTGTTCCATTGGCGGAAAGCGATGTTTATCGCCAGCTGGCGAAGACAGGCCGGTTAGGCCGGTGAGTTTCCCAGTTGTCGGAATCGCGGCACATGAGCTGGTCGTACCAGTTTTCCGAGCTCCTGTCGGCGCATTCGGCCAGCCACCTGGCCTCGCGGCTCCGCCCCTGATGGTCGGGTCGACAAGCTCAGCTTGCCACTGCAGTAGACCGGCTTCTGCGTGCTGCAGCAGGGTAGCTACTGCACACTGCAGCAGATCGTCCGCTGTCTACTGCAGCAGGCCAGCTGTTGCCAACTGCAGCAGACCGCCTACTGTAGCAGACCGGCCACTGTATGCTGCACCAGGCTAGCTACTGCACACTGCAGCAGATCGTCACTGTCTACTGCAGCAGACCAGCTGATGTTCACTGCAGCAGACCAGCCACGGCAGTAGGCAGGCCACCGTAGATCAGCTACTGCAGCAGACCAGCTACTGCAGCCGTGAGTGGCGGCTGGTCGGCGACCTTGGACGTGGTTCGAGACTGCGATAGCATCTCCCGAGAAAGAGTGAGAAAATAATGGCGCGGCGGCTGTTGCCGACGGGCCTGCCGTCGGACGGCGAGACCACGCGAGCGGTCCGGTCCGGCCGACCCGACCCGGCGCGGCGCGGCCCGAGCGTCCGTTATCGGCCCGGGCGGCGGCGTGACCTCTGTGGCAGCCGCGCGCCGCCGCCGCCGCCGCCGCCGCCGCCTCGTCGGCCGGCCCATGTTGCGTTGCAGTCTTTACGGCCGCGGCCGGCGGCGGTGCGCTGCTGTTGTGTGCGCCTCGGCGACGGCCCGAGAGACGGGACGTGCCGGCTGCCGGCTACAGATGCCAGCTGCGAGCACACGCCCTGGCCACGGAGATACCGGCTGCACGATCGGGCCCAGGCTGCTGATATACCGCCGGTATATAGGTATATAGGCATACCGCCTGTATTCGGCCATCAGCGCATACCTCTAGCTGCAGTGGTATTGGCTCCAGGTGTCTGCCTCGAGCTACAGAAATGTCTCGTATAGTCGCTGATTTTGGACTACGGAGATCCCGGCTACAGTTGCCGATCTCTGGCTATGGAAGCACAGGCTCATCTCGGGCCACAGAGACACCGGCTATAGTCGCCGATCTTAGGCCATATCGATGCCGGCTATTGTCACTGATCTCGGGCTATAGAAATTCCAAGTACAGATACCAAGTACAGACTTCTGACTGCAAACCTCAATGTCATAGCCTCTGATGTACCGGATGCAGTGGGCAGGCCAAGACGCTAATGTACCAGCCGCAGGTGTTGCTGCATGCACTTGGTGCAGGTGCTGATGCGCCGGGTGCAGGCACCGATGCGCAAACCACAGACGGCAACGTGCCGGCTCCACACGCCCACATTCTGCCAGCGTCGCACCAAACGCACGGAACTGCCACCGGTGCCGTGATGACCGGCCGGAACAAACCCGCAGCAGTAGGCCTTGAAGTCAATGACAAATAAAAAATAACTCCAGGCCCATCACGTTTTACCGAAGATTTGCTCTAGCATTTTGGGAGCATATTGGATCATTAGTAATGGACTTCATCAACTATGTACATACCGCAGGTGAATTCTGTGTTACGCAAGGCGGGGCTACGTAACACTGTTGCCGAAACGAGACGACCAGACACGGCTCGAAGGCAAGTGTGACTGACAGTCTTGCTAGATATTCTTGATACGATAGTCGCAAAGGTGTTAGCACGGAGATTATCAGCGGTTATTGATAGTCTGGTAGCAGAAGGGCAAAGCGGATTTATTAACATTGCAGACAATTTGTGGCTGGTAGATGATGTCATATACTATTGTGAAAAAAACGAAGTCTATCAGATATTCTGCTAAATCTGGACTTCCCGACCGCGTTTGATTCGATAGAACATGACTGCTTAATGAGACCATTGCAAGCGTTTATCCTCGGAGATAACTTCACACGTTGG
Organism: Ashinkailepas kermadecensis; assembly: GCA_034440615.1. NCBI lineage: Eukaryota > Metazoa > Arthropoda > Thecostraca > Neolepadidae > Ashinkailepas > Ashinkailepas kermadecensis. The sequence goes on from JAOTOM010005176.1 coordinate 505,898, forward strand.
ATTCAGACGTTATAAATAAGGCCAGAATTTGCTATGTTAAACAATGGGCCTTCTTCCAGTTGGTTCTACCCTACAAGAGCAGTTAGACACAGCTGTCCAATTTCGGGACTTATATTTGTGCTTGCGGAAGAGATATTCGGATGTAAACATCGAAAAGTAAATCTTATTGAAGGAATCATAAAAATGCAGTAGATATACGAATATCGCGGTATAGCGACTATGCCATTATTGTCGTAAAAGATGTTCGATCTTCCACACAGGCCTTTTAAATGCTAAACGAATTTGGTGAAGCATCAGGGTTAACGTTGAACAGACAATAGTGCGACAGGGTGTGGCTAGGACGGGACAGGAATAGAAATGATTTATTTTACCATGCTGTGCAAACGATCAATTCAAATCTCTAGGTATCTTTTTCTCGACTAAAGTAGCATGTATCGAGGAGAATATTAGACCAAGCCTGCGGCGGATGAGGACTGCAATATGGAAAGGAAGAGACCTGAGCTTGAAGGCCGGAGTAGTACTCAGCACTAATAGTACTCAGCACATCTTTGGCGATATCACAGTTCACGTATGTCGCGGCTGTTATGGGTCGGCTAAATTATGCTACGGAATCAATAGATAGGGAAATGTCTATGTTTATATGGAGAAATAAACCACTCAAAGTGAGGAAAGATGTCTTATGGCAGCCAATTGTGTCGGTGCCAACAGCTGTGCCGTCAGCCGGTACTGTGGATCGTGTCTCTCCCCGCTGGTGCCGGTACCGTCAGCCGGTGCTGTGGGTCGCGTCCCTCTGCCGGTGCCGCCAGCCACGGCCCGTGGCGGCCGTCACACCGTCTGCGGCGGCGGCGGCGTTGCGAAATGCCGAGTTCATTGCAGTCTTTATGCGCCCTGCAAGAGGACCGAGCCGACCGCAGGTGTCGGCGCCGGCCGCGCCGTAGACCGCGACGCGGACCGCACGGTCGACCGACGCGCCGCCCGGAGACGTGCCGCGGCGGCGGCCGTCGTGGCGCGTGACCCGCGTATGGGACACGGCCCGGGCGGGATGGCACAGGACGGAGACGCGCCGCGGCGGCGGCCGTCGCGGCGCGTGACCCGCGTGCGGGACACGGCCCGGACGGGATGGCACGGGACGGAGACGCGCCGCGGCGGCGGCCGTCGTGGCGCGTGACCCGCGTATGGGACACGGCCCGGGCGGGATGGCACAGGACGGAGACGCGCCGCGGCGGCGGCCGTCGCGGCGCGTGACCCGCGTGCGGGACATGGCCCGGACGGGATGGCACGGGACGGAGCTCGGACAGGGCTGGGACGGAACGGGACGCGGTGGGACAGGGTGAGGCAGGCCGAGCGGGCCGACACGAGACGATATGTGGATGGGACGAGATGAGCTGCTGAGATCAACTCGCCGCTCACCACTTTCTTGGCGTTGCAGAAACGTTGGATCCTTCCGGTGTAGTGGTTCCCCGAAGCCAGTTTGATGTTCCTGGAGTTGTCGGTTGTTTTATATCATTATGTCTGTTGTCTATCAATATGTCACTATGCCTATCTGCTGTAGTGGCTTGCTCTGCTTAGCTTTATTAGCATGGTTACTTTCGGTCTGTTTTGT